>JASTVC010000099.1:0-41913 GCA_031125765.1 Saccharomycopsis amapae | reverse complement strand
TTATTATTATTATTATTATTATTATTATTATTATTATTATTATTATTATTATTATTATTATTATTATTATTATTATTTTCTCCTAAATCATTTTGTCTTTTCAACAGTATTTTAGTTTTCTGTGCCATATTGTGTGGATTTTTTCTGTCTTTTCTTCGTGTCATTAATTCCATATTTTTTATATTCTGGAGCTTTTGTGGCCAAGTAAATCATCTACATTTAAAACTCTGAGGTAGTAACTTTGTAAAGCTTTCAAATTCTGGGATTTTGTGCCATGGACCCGTCTATGCGGTATATATTTGCCAAAGGTTGAGCAGCCCGTGACCTCGAAAATTTATTTTCAAAAGAAGTAAACCAAAAACTGGATATATACAAACACAAGGCTCACAAGGAACTATTATTAAGTAGTGGTTAGAGATGGCCTTCGATTCTTTGTATCTTTATCATCGCACTCTTCAAGAACCTTCGTTCTCCGTCACTTCGGCGTTGGGTCAATTTCAGGGCAAGAAATCCCAAGAAATCGCCATTGCTAAAGCTGCATCTATCGAATTATGGAAAGTTAATAGTAGCACCGGGAAATTATCGAGAATAGTCTCGCAAGACGCTTTTGGTTCTATAAGAGCGTTGAATGCCTTTAGGTTGGCCGGGCTGTCTAAAGATTACTTGGCAATAACTTCGGATTCTGGAAAATTCACCGTCTTAGAATACAATGACAATACCAAGAAATTTCAAATAGTGTTCAACGAACCATTCTTCAAAACTGGATTACGAAGATTAGCTCCTGGACAGTATATGTCACAAGATGCGAAGGGAAGAGCAATCATGTTATCAGCAATAGAAAAAAATAAGCTTGTGTATGTCTTTAATCGTGACTCTCTGGATAATTTGACAATCTCATCACCTTTGGAGGCCAATAGAAATCGTATTTTGACCTTTGCATCTTGTGGCTTGGATGTTGGTTATGAAAATCCCGTATTTGCGTCAATTGAAATTGATTATGGTCAATTCGAATTCAATAGAATCGATCCTGATTCTCCTCCAAAGAAAACGTTGACATTTTATGAACTTGATTTGGGTTTGAATCATGTCGTCAAGAAACAATCCCAACAAATCCCGCATACTTCAAACTTTCTATTGAGTGTCCCTGGTGGTAAAAATGGGCCTTCAGGGGTGATAATTGGGTGTCAGAATTTCATTCAGTATAAATCCCCATATAACCAAAAAGCTTTCATAGTTCCTATTCCTACACGTACTACTCAAACAAATCACGATTTCAGCTCCAATTACATTTTATGTGGGACCGTTCATACCATGAAAGATAAGTTTTTCATCCTTTTACAGTCCAACTTTGGTGATATCTTTAAAGTCATAATAAGCTACGATTCCGATATGGTTGTTGAGTCCATGCAGATAAAATATTTTGATACCATATCAATATGTAACAGCTTGCTCATCTTAAAGTCGGGGTTCTTATTTGCTGACGCTCAACACGGCAATAAATCTTTGTACCAGTTTGTCAAGCTTGGTGATGATGATAACGAAAGAATTTATGACTCTGGGGACTATTTCAATACTTCGGAAGAAGTAGAAGATGTAATATTCACTCCAAAAGATTTGGAGAACCTTGAAGTCACAGACATAATTGAACAGTTGAATCCAATTTTGGACTCTAAATTAATCAATCTATCGGAGCAAACATCGAGAATTTCCACCGTTTGTGGAACGAGTAATAATTCCGCCTTGAAAGTGTTAACACACGGATTGAATGTCGATGAGGTGGTAACCTCTGAGTTGGGAAATACTGTAACTGGGGTTTTCACAACAAAAATAACCTCGAATGATGAAGTTGATAAATACTTGGTGATCTCATTTGCAAGTCATAGCTTGGTTTTATCGATAGGTGAATCTGTGGAGGAGGTAACCGATTCTGGGTTTGATGTGGAGACTGCTACTATTGGGGTTCAACAAATGGGTGTTAAATCATTGATGCAAATCCACAGTAATGGGATTATTCATTTGAAGAATGATGAAAAGGAAGGTGCGCAAAAAGTTAATGAATGGTTTCCGCCAGCAGGAATCAAGATCATAACTTGTACTAGTACAAACTATCAGTTAGCTGTGGGATTATCAAACAGAGAGTTGGTTTATTTCGAACTTAGTGATGAAGAGCAACTCATCGAGTATCAGGAAAGAAAGGAAATGCCTGGCCAAATTTTATCACTATCACTTGGTGATATTCCAGAAGGTAAATTGAGAAGCAACTTTTTAGCTGTGAGTTGTAACAACCAGACTTTGAGAGTGCTATCTGTGGATCCAAAAAATGTACTTGGCTTGGTGACTGTTCAATCCTTGAGTAGTAACGCAAGTTCTGTGTTATTGTTATTAATGGCTGATTCGATTGAGGAAGAATATAAATGTTATCAGTTATACATGCATCTCGGACTAGAAAATGGGATTTATGTTAAAACTTTGATCAATTCCGGCAATGGTAAAATTAGCGATAGAATAGTTCAATATTTGGGACCTTATCCTATCAGATTATCAAAGGTTAAAACCAATTTTGGAGAGAATTCCGTTTTGATTTGTTCCAAAGAGTCAACGCGCATAGGATTTATATCTAAAACCACTGGTTTCAAACTGTTACCAATAGCATATGATTCCAGCCTTACTTACGGTGCAAGTTTTCAATCTGAAGAATATCCAAATGGGTTGGTAGGTATCCATGATGATCAATTATATATTCTTCTGTTGGAAGATTTGACAAAAGAATTCAAGATTGATGTATTACCATTAAGATTCACACCGAAGAAGTTTCTTTACTATAAAAATTCAAATGGTAATTCCGCATACTATATAGCAGAGACTGACGGGAATACTGTTTTATCAGCAGAACAAAATAATGAACAAATGATTTATCCTAGAGAAACAGGTTGCTGGGCATCTTGTCTTCAAGTCATCAACTCTATGGACGGTGAAATCGTTGATAATATTGATTTTGAAAATAATGAAACATCATTCGATCTAGCTAGTGTCACTTTCAAAACGACAGGGCTAACATATTTGGTCGTTTCAACCGCAGTGAACTTTTCATTTACTTTTAAATCTCTGAGCCCAAGATTTTATCTCAAATGTTACAAGATTCTTCAGGATTTGAAATTGGAGTTCATGCATCAAACTAAGGTTGAAAAGCCTGTGGCTTCTGTGGTTGATTTTGCTGGGAAATTGCTTGTTGGCATGGGTAATACTTTAAGAGTATACGATATGGGTCAAAAGCAATTGCTTCGAAAAGCTGAAGTCACCTTGAGTAATCTCAATAATATAATCAGCTTGAAAACGCAAGGCTTTAGAATTTACGTTGGAGATATCAAAGAGTCTATCACGTTTGTGGTTTATAAGCCTAAACAGAATATTCTTATTCCATTTGTGGATGACTTCGTATCAAGGCATGTCACCTCATTCACTACACTTGATTATGATACAGTCATTGGCGGTGATAAATTTGGAAATTTATGGGCTCTTAGATGCCCAGAAGAGCCGTCAACTTTGGCCGATGAAGAGTCAGCTGGAGTTTTCGTATCTACACAAGATTCCTACTTAAATGGCTCACCAAAAAGGTTGAATCAACTTTGTCACTATTATATAAATGATATCCCGACGTCTTTTATGAAAAATCATGATGCGAGTGGGTTGAACGAATCGGTTATTTACACAGGCTTGCAAGGGACCATAGGGCTTTTGGTTCCACTTCTTACGCAATCAGAAATCAGATTTTTCCAAGAATTACAGAAGCAGCTTGCGGAGCAGCCAGAATTGATGCTTGTTGGGAGAGATCATTTGATGTACCGAAGCTACTACGCTCCAGTAAAAGGGGTTATTGATGGGGATTTGTGTGAAAAGTTCGGATCTTTGAAGCAGTCTCAGAAAAACCAAATTGCGATCAATATGAATCGATCTGCCAAGGAAATTGAAAAGAAGATAGTAGACATGAGACTCAAATTTTCCATATAGTTTGGTGATTGCTAAATATAAAAAATCTAATCTATGTGTATGTTCTCTTTCTCCTCACTGTAAGATCAAATAATCATGTGCGCCTCCTGGAACGTGATGCTTGTCATATATTAGAAAAAAGGGCGCCTTACAAAATCTGTCTAACTTGCTCTGCAATAATTTTAAGATAACAATCATGTCGTTATTTATCCTGTCAGTTTCTGAAGCTGTTTCAGCGTCAGTTTCTGCTAATAAGCCATTGGTTGTATTTGTCACTGATAGCTCTGAGGAGTCCAACAAATGGGGGGAAGAGTTATTATTGAAGAGTGGCGACGATACCGTGCATTTGCTCAAACTGAAAACAATCATTTTGAAATTGGTGAAACCAAGCCAGGATTACGATTTCTTTTCCCAGATTTTTCCTAATCCTCCTGTGTCGAGTATTTACTTTGTGATGACCGGACAGCTATTGGATGTCGTTACCGGAGAGATTAGTCAGAGTGATTTCAGACAGAAGTTGAGCAATGTATTAGCAAAAGTGGAGAAGGTTGAACCAGCCCCTCCACAATCATCGGCTTCTTCTTCTTCCTCCAAAAATAATGAAGGTATGAGCTCGAATCCAGCAGCGGTTGAACTCAAGAAGACAGAAAAATCTAAATCGTCAAAGAGACCTGCTAAGAAGCCGGAGTCACCTAAGAAATACAATTCCATTAAACAACAAATAGCGGAGGAATCATCCCATCGATACAAGCAAGAGCAAATGAGAAAGAAGAAAATGGAGAAAGAAGAAAAGGAAAGAATTTTAAAATTGGTTAGAGCTGACAGAGCAGAGAGAATGCATGATAGCGAACTTCGGAGAAAAGAGAAAGAAGGGCTTCAGCCTGAACCCGAATCGAGTTCTCTCAAGAGCATTCATCATGATGGACATAACCATCCAAAATGTGTATTGTCGATTAGACTTCTTGATGGATCACGAATTAATCATGAATTTGACTCCAAACAAACGCTAAGTGATGTCCGAAATTGGGTGGACCGTAATCGTCTGGATGGTGACCAACCTTATGTATTTTATGAGGCTGTCATCAAAAGGGAATATGGAATAACGGAAGAAATTTCAAAATTATCTGATCTCGACTTACCACCAAGGTCGGTACTAACTTTAAAACCACATCAAAATTTTACCACGGCCTATTATGGTGCAACCGATACTTGGTTCAATAAGTTTAGCAACGTTTTCTATTCTGCTTTGGGTTACGATGATTCTAATCAGGCGCCAGGAGCCACTAATCAGAATGATCCTGTTACTAATAGAGGGATGACCAGTGCCATTGGTATCACCGAAAACGTTGCCCAAGGCGCGGGTAGTCCGTTTTTACGATCTGTCAATGCTTCAGTTGATGATTTACATTCTTTCTATAGTTCCAGTTCTCATATCAATGGCAGCAAAACATCTTTGTCCGACTCAAGAATTAGATCCTTTGGTGACAACCCTGATAGCTCAACTGGAAATGGTGGAAATGGGTATAATAAAAGTAAGGACAAAGACAAGAAAGTGACCTACAATGGAAACCAAACTAATTTGGAAGACGATAATAGTAAAACATAGGAATTGAAATAGTAAAACATAGGAATTGAAATAGTAATTATTATGCAGCGGTTATTTTTTCTATTTAGTGGAATATATAATATCAAAATCTTTAATCATATGGAACTTTATGAAGAAGTTTGATTTTTAGGGTAGCCTATTATAAAAATCTGGTAGACAGTGAATAATGAAAGTTCACATTTTATAAACTTTAGCGATCAAAGAGCTAGCCAGATTATGTGATAGGTAATCCATGAGAAAACTTTTCTAAATGCCATAAAAATAAGCTCATCTCTGTAATACCAGCATCCCACTAACTACCATGCAGTTTGCATGCACTGAATAAGGCGGTAAAAGTAATAGACGAAATCATCAAGCATGGTCGTAAGTAAAAAGGCTAAAATCTTGCAACTTAAATATAAGCTTGAAGCATAATAGTGGGACTGGTGGTATTTCTACTTTAACTAATGGCTTACCATATTGAGACGAATATAAAAAGGGGGTATCATCATAACTTTGAGCTAAATATACATCTCAGACATAAAAGAATCAAAAGAAAGAATTGAAAGAAAATGATTAAAGTGAAATAAAGGATATAAAAGATATAAAAGATACAAGGCGTACAAAGGATATACAGGATATAATAGAAATAAAAGAAACAAAGGATATAAAAGAAACCAAAGATATAAAATAAAAGGTATAAAAGAAATTTAAGAAATAAAGCAATTAGACTTCCTTTTTTGCGAACTATCAAGAGCCCACAGCCCTTAGCTTTGCTTTTTTTTCATCAATCTCATAGCGCCCCATTTTTCCTTATCATATTCACCAATGTAGCCGGATGAAAGCTCGCTGGGTATACTCTTATCGGATACCACATAAGAATCGTCACACATGATGTTTGTGAAAGCCAATATATTTCGTATTCTAGCTTTTTTATCAAATTCGAAAGATACTCTCTTATTCATATTTCCTCTTCTATCAGAAGTATGGTCCAAACTTGATGGGCATGTCAAATTATCTAATTGTCTTTTATCAAAACTAGTATTTTTGGAATCTGCTGTAAGATTCTGTGAGGTTGAATCAATATTTGACCTGAAATCATAATCATCTGAATGCTGAATGATATCATTTATCAAACTTTCATTGTTAATCTTGGAAATTTCATTGGCAAATGTCCAGCTGAATTGCTGTTGACCTGGATGATGATGAAAATTGTTAAGGCTTTTATGCCTATTGTGAGCCACTGCATAGCTATTCGTGTTCATTTTATTATTTTTTAGATAGTCAACAGAGAGAGAGCGACTATGTATATGATTCATAATCTGTTTGATGCTGCTAATACTGAAATTTTTCACCCTTCTTGTTCCCGTAGAGATTGAATTGGCTTCTGCATCCTTTCCAACATAATCCATAGATTTTTCATATTCATATTTTTCCTCAGCTAACCCCGACAACTCATTTTCAAGAGCAAAATCAAAATCGTCATCAAATATCACGGTTGACCTCCTTGTTTCATGGAAACTAGTACCAATTCTTACCAAAGGCGACCTACTTCCACTTTTTTTGGTTTTCCTTGGAGATGACGACTCGTGATGATTATGTCTAAGTAAACTCTTTCTTTTTTCACCGCGAACATTATTCAAAGTATTAATTTCTGTCGTGCTATAACTTAGAAGAGGCTGTTGTTGGTTATTTGCCGTTGGTGCTGACTCTAGTTGAAAATTTTTTTTGAGAACTCCTCTTCTATCGCCATTCCCTTTCGTAGAATCTTGTATAATAATTTCGGCCTGACCACCATATCTAAATGGAAGCTTTCTAGGAAATTGAGTACTAGGAAACTTATATTCAGATACCACAATGTCAGTTGCCACAGTTTCTTTTGATTGAATATTGCTGCTATCATTTTCATTATGGAATGGCATAACATTTTCAAATGTGAAACTATCTTCAGGGGTGTGTCCTTTCTTTGCTACTTCAACGGCATTAACTTGTCTCTCAAATCCAACGGGATATTTAAAATTACTGTCACTGGTGTTCAGTTTGCCATCATCAATCGTCTCTTTCTTGTATTGTAAAGCAATCGGTGAACTAGCTGCTCTTTTTGGTGAAAATATCTCGTTATTTGGAGAAGGTGAAAATCTCCCACTACTTGGAGAAGGTGAAAATCTCCCACTACTTGGAGAAGGTGAAAATCTCCCACTACTTGGAGAAGGTGAAGTTCTACTAAAAGGCCAAAGAGTATTAGCTGGAATTGAGCGAACTTCTTGGGTGCTATTTTTGGATAATGGATCATTATTTGAGTCCCAACTTATGACGCTAGCAACTTCTGACTTTTGTTCTCCAAAATTGGATTTCTTGGAAAACATCTCATTTTTTCCTTCGTGCATTGTTGGCTCATCTGAAGTAGATCTATATGATCCACCTTTTGCAGAAAACTGGTCAGCTAAGTGCAAAGGTTTCAATTTTTTAGCATATTGGTCCTCATCAGAAAATCTTGGAGGTGGTGATGATGGCGCGCGACTATGCTTTCTTGTATCATTCCTGTTGGCACCACTTCCATTTGTACACTGTACTTTTAGACCTTTCAAGTTTTTGTGATTTTCAAGAACCTTTTTGCACTTCTCTAAGTTCTCACTGGTCTCAAAATCAAAATTTGTCAGGGAAGACTCACTTCTAAAAATGTCTTCCGGAATAACGTTGCTGAGATCTCTATCGAAGCTTTCTAAGAGTGAGCTATTTAACTTTCTATTTTTTCCATTATCAACCGATATCATTAATCCTCTATTACCTTTAAGTCTAAAAACCGGCGACTCAAGGTAGTCCTTTTTTGATGGTTCGCAGACTGGTGATAATTGTTTCTTATTTGTTCTTTGAGAAAGAGCACTTCTAGATCTTGAAGCTTTTTTGTTTTCCGCGTTGTTTGTATATGATTCATTGTCCTGAATGTTCATAATGCTTTTGTATTTAGTGTCAGACAAAATCTTTCCTTCCAAGACATCATTGGCATCTTTAAAAGATACCATGGAAGTCAATGGCGGAGTCATGTTGGCACTATGCAAGGTGAGCAGATTTGCTGATTTGGGTGCTCTGATCAGAGTTCTCCGAATATATTGAGCATCACAAGAAATATCACTATCAGAATTAATTTCATCATTTGTTATCTTTAAGACGTGTTTTTCGTTTGACAGTTTGTCTATATTGATATCGTTGGTGTAATCGGATGGGCTTGTTTCCAACTTTTTCACGTCCTCTTTCAATAATTTTGAATCGAAACTCCCTTTTAAAAATTTTGGAAAATTTTCACTATCATCTTGCACTATTAACAAAGAATTTAACTGAGAATTGGATAGCATAACTCTATAAGTATCCATGGCCATCAAAACACCTTTCAAAAATTGACAGCAAATGAAAAGCGGTAATAACACAATCAAATATTTAAATGAACTGGAAAAAAAGCTAGACCTTTGTAAATCTAGACCACCTTTCGGGTTATATGTAACATAATTATCATGGGCATCACGGAAAGAAAGGTTCGCAATAGCAATACCTGACCCAAGACTCATGATTGCAAATAAAAATGTAAAGCTCGAAAATAATAGTTGGCGAGTATGTTTGGAGGCGTAAAATGAAACCTTGGCCGCTTCCAATGAAACATTGCTATCAATATTACCATAAGAGCTTCCCCTATAATATTGAGAGATATTCCAAAAAATGAAAGTAATGTTGAAGAAGATCTCTCCCACGATAAGTATCAAAAATGATGTATGAATATCATAATAGCCCTTCGCGTATCTTGCATCAATAATAACTGAAATGACAGTCAAAGCTATGGAGGCTGATATGGCGACCAAGAAAATGATCGATTCTATGATTTCCAATGATTTTTTTCTAATAAGCATTTTGAACGCTCATGATATTTGGATGATTCAATGAGTAATGTATGATTGACGCGACTAAAGGATGTAATCTTATTATATTGTAACTGGGTCAGGAATGCGTCAGATGTCAAAACGAATGGTTAAAATGTATCTGCAAAAATTGGATTTGATCTTCCAGTATTAATATTAGTAAAACAAATGACAGTTATTGTTATTATTTTCTCGGAAACAACATATCTCAAATAACATTGGAACGCACCGCGTCGCGCGTTTATCAACAAACCCCTTCAAGATGCATAATTCTGCAACACGCGCATTACAGAAATGTCAACATCATCAACAGCAAGTCCAATAGATTAGTAAAAACCTGCTTATTCAATCATTTTTGATGCTCATCAGTAATTTAAAACTTTAGTTCAAACAATTGGGGATCTTCGCTTACAAAATCTCACTTTGAGGCCGGTGTATGGTAAATGTAGTTTTCCGTCTCAATAGCGTCTGGAAAAGTATGAGTGCAGCCAATGTGCTCTTTCCGGGTCAAACTACAAAGCATATTTAGTGAATAACAATTTGAATATCAACAAGTACTATGACTGTTTTTTTTGTTGTTGTTTTTTTTTTTGTTTGAAGAGAGATATCAATAACTTTGAAAATCATTCAACCACTGCTTCTTATTACACCTTGGAAATTCCAGAAGCGTCTGGTTTTGCTGAAAAATTGACAAATTACCTATTAGATTAACAATATCCAGTGGATAGGATTGGATGGTATCCACCATTCATAATGATAACCACTTCAGGGTAGATAATTTCGTATATATGGCTCTCATGTTGAAATCATTACTCAATAAAATTCTAATTCTAGGATCAAATACGAGATCCAAATGATAAATTTAGACTCATCGCGAAGGAATTTTTTTAGGCTGTCATAAAAGAGCTAACTATCAGCACTGAAGAAGCGATAGCATCTTTCGTTAAATTCATTCAGATATACTTTAATAATATACTTCTAACCTACTAAAAGCTCAGAATTTTTGGATTAAACATAATAAAAAACTAAAATTGAAAGTTCAGTCATTCTAATAACACATATTTGCAATACTGACTAAATTACTTGGCAATTGAAACAATGATTTTTAGTTGTAATTTATAATAATATAGCAATATATTCGTAAAAAAGATTGGTAGTTTTGTAATATAAGTTTGTTCTCATGATAATCGACAGATTAGAGACTTTTATTATAATTCGATCTACTAGTTGTTTTATCGAATGAAATAAAATAAATTGTTGAAGTAAGTATAAACACAATGTAGGTTGTAAGACGTGATGATCTAAAAATAAGAATAGAGAAAAATGAAAACGAGGAAGATCATCTTATTTAAGAAAGTTCGATCTTCTCGTTGGACTATGAAATAGTTCTAGAGAATAATAGAAGGTGATAGAAAGTGAAAGACACTAGCAGAAGCATTGTGGTGTATTAAAAAGCAACATACAGTAATAGAAAGTTCTTCGAAAGAGTCTAAAGTTTCCAAAGAACTATTAATAACCAATGACATCATAAAATATAATCAGTAACAATAAGATAATTACTAAGTTTAATAACCTTAGCAATTATTAGAGTGACAGAGGCTATGATGAAATAGTATCTAAGATACATGACCTATGCTACAAGTTTATAAAAATTATATAAAGAAAAATAAATCGGGATGTTGAACCCTTTTCATGACAAATAGAACAACGGCAACGTGTTTAGATGCACTGGTTAATGAATGGATGAGTCAATTGTATATTATCAAGTCACAGAGGTTCTAAATAACATGTTAGCCGGTCCGTAAAATAAGTATAAATAAACATAATCTGTAAATTACTCCTCCATCATATTCCTTTTGCAAATATTAGTCACATCACTGGTAGACAGTAGTAAGTAATAAAGATAATAAAGGATAAAACACAAAGGAGGTAGTGATATGTATTTTTTTTTATCGATAATCAGTTACCAGTGGTTATAATGTAGAGTGATTTTGATCTTGACATATTACAATTTATACTGTTATGATATATGAGTCTTGATAGTTTGCGTTGATCATATGCAATTTGAAATTATAGTGATAGTCAGGTTTTCTGAATAAAATACTCTCTACATGATTCAGATATAACAACACAATACATACTACTGTTTTAGAAACAGTCAATAGTATTGATTGAACAAAAGGGGGTGTGTCACCCATAGAACATCTTCTTCTGATATAGTGGAAAAAAATTTCATAGTTTCATAGCAAGCGTGTGTGGCGCAGTGGTAGCGCAGCAGATTGCAAATCTGTTGGTCCTTAGTTCGAACCTGAGTACACGCTTACTTTTTTGGTTCATAACGGTTCATTGATTGATACTGCATCAGAAGAAATGCCATTCGATTGACGTAATAAAGGGCTTCTCCTATATATTTTTTTGTCATAGATTTCAAGGTATCTTCAGCTTTCTATTCGTATATAATTTTACGAATTTTCTGATCTTGAAAGTCTGTACCAACTAAGTAGTCGTTGTGGCATCGCACGAAAAAAATGAAAATGAAAATGAAAAAGCAAACAACTTTATTTTTTGACACCTAATCTCTGCAATAATCAAAGTAGACACTATATTTACATTACATTCAAATACTGTTTCGCTTAACTATGGTCACTTTCACAGATTACGAGCTCCCACTTTTCAAAAAATATATAGAAGCTCAAAGATCTTCAAATAATCGCAATCCCGAAAATGAATCAAATGGCCAGAGCTTTTTGGAAAGGCTAAGATACGAAACCTTCATTCCCAGATTTGTCACTGAGAAAAACAAATATTTATATTATATTCTTATATTGCTAATGTTTGGTCTACTTGGTATCTACTTGAGGCTTACATTTGACTTGGATTTTAATGATATGTCAGATTCTGCTTTACCTTAATAAACTGTCATCATCCAACACCACATCAATCATTATATACCATAATAAATCTTTGTCAAAAGCTGCTAACAATCCAATGAATCGTAAGATCGTGTACGTATATTCTTTTACTTTATAAATTTCACGAAATAATAAAATAATAATTATTACAACTAAAATCCAAAATATAAAAGTAAATTCCAAAAAAAAATAAATTAAGTCGCAAAGATTTGTAACTATCTAAAATGAAAAGAGAATGAAGAGAACGATTAGTAGGCCAAATTAAAAAAACAAAAACCAAAACAATAAACGAATAACAAGATGCGATAATCCATCCTTCAAACGCTTGAAACAATCTCGTTTGCGTTTTTCAAAACTTCAACCATCTTCAAACATTCCTTTCTTCTTTGAACTGTTAATTCATTTTCTTTGATCAAATCACCAACATCATTACCACCATATAATTTTTCCAACAAAATCTTTTGAATATCGTCTTTTGATTTATTAATCAATTTCAACATAATAGCCTTTGGTATTATATCAGCGACATTTTTCTTAGTAATATTGAAATAACTTTGAATTAATAATTTGATAACTTCAGTTTCCAAGGTTTCTCTTTCAGTCATACTACCAGAAGCTCTCAAAGTAGAAGGCGGAGCTTCCATAGCTGCCAATCTTTTCTTATTCTTAGATGAAAAGAACCCTCCGAAGAATCCACCATTTTTATTTTCATCAATTGTCACAGGAACAGGATTCTTTGATGCATTCAAAGGCTTACCAGTTTTTGGATCCACTTGTACATTTTTGTTTGGATGTAATTTATCTTCGACCATGGACATTGCCTGACTGCCCTTTAATAAGTCTGGGTGAGCAGTATTAATGTAATTCTCTTCAGATTTTATAATGTCCACCACAAAATCATTAGTTGGGATCAATCTTTCCTTCAAATAAACGATGAATACTTGGGAAACTTTCTCCTTCAATGCAGGATATCTAGCGTATTGTGGGTGAGCTAAAATTTGGGACAAAATTCTTACCAATTCATCAAAAATTAAATTAACACATCTCAACACTGGATCTTGGAATCTACTGATTTGTTGTTTAACCAACACTTCAAAAGCTTGAGTACCAACAAATAAGGAAGGCTTGGCACCGCTGGAGTTATACATAATTGTTCTAATATCAGCATCTTTGATTTGGTCAAATGGATCTAAAGCATTAACCCCGTTTTTGAATACTTCATGGAAAACAAATGAAATTCTTGCACCACCACTCAATTCATTGGAACTAATATCTTTTGATTCCCCATCCAAAATGCTGGTGTAATCTTTACAAAAGCTGGTAATTACACTCAACACAATTGAGGATGGACTATCCACAATTTCTGGACCTAAAGCACTCAATTCTTGCTGATATTTCTTGAGGGCAGTTTCAATTCTCATTTTGATTTCTGGCAAAGTAGCCTTAATATGGTGCAATAAAATTGAATTTAATTTTTTGGCTAGATATGGAGTACCACAATAATGGGATTTGCTAGCATATGATGGGTGGTTGGCGAAAAAAACCTTTTCATCTTCCAATGCACTCCTGATAGTTTTTTTTTGTTCAATATCTTTTTGGCCTCTGTTGATAACTGGAACATAACCATATCTCAAAGGAATAACTCTACCAGCTAAAATATCAATAACATCTGTTCCCCTATCCATCAAATCGACTTTGGTTAAAACCCCAATGGTTCTAGAGCCCTCAGGATCAACTTCTCTGGCTAATTTCAAGCCATCAGAATTAGCTAAATCAGTATTGGCAGCGTTGACGGATAAAATGATGGCATTTGGTTTAGAAATGAACTTCAAAAGCATATCCTTGATTTGTTTTTCGATATCTTTTGGTTGATCACCAACTGGGACCTTAGTCAACCCTGGTAAATCAACTAAAGTTAAAGTCAAAACATGAGGAGAATAAATTCTAAGATTAATTGGAACTGGAGAGATCCCAGCGTTCTTTCCAGTTTTTCTATCAGTTTCGGCAACAATTTCATTTCTAATTTCGTCAAAATTGTAAAATTTTTTCCCAGGAACGTGTAAAAATTCCCCCCATTCTTCTTGGTTGTTTTCACCGTCTAACTTGATCAAACTATTTTTATCTGATCCCGGGGTGCTTCTTCTATTAATCAATTGTAAAATCAATGGTCTTCTAGTGACAATACCGGTACCTCTTGGTAAAAAATCTCTACCAACGATATTCTCAAGGACAGAAGATTTACCAGATGATTGTGAACCAACCACAGTAATTTGTGGCAAATCAACTGGTGAAGCAGATCCGCCACCTAAAGGCGCCAAGGCATCTTGCAACTTGTTAATGGTACTAATAAGTGTTTCATCCATATTGAATATATTGAACCACGCAATGAACTGATATATATCTCAGTAAGTGTATGTGATTTGAATATGTGACAATCCTATCGATACAGTGTAAGACTTCAACTTGTATTTCCACAAAATAAGTTTTTGCCAGCTTGTCGGGTCACCCGGATATACAACGCTCTAAATTTTCTCAAGATGGTGTCAAATAGATAAGCATGAGGAAGGCAGAGTAATTACAATAATATAAAAACGAGGTGGATGAGAAATTAGCAAACACTGGAAAAACTGATACATATAATAATTAAACAATATTGACGCAGAAATTAGTAAAACACAATTAGAATAGAATTTTTAATTACCTTTTTTTTTAATCAAAAAAAAGAAAAAAAAAAGAAAAGAACAAAGACAATCAAGATATATTATATGGTGCTCTAAAGATCTCCGGCTTCATGATCTGACACTCTTTTTGGTATTTCCATTAGCATTGGATAATTGAATACTCTCCGGACTAGTGAAAATGACTTTTTGACTGCTATCGATTTTCTCCAAACAACTCTCAAGAATTGTCAAATCTTCATTAACCTCTTCTGGCTTTAGTCCCGGAACACCTGTAAATTGTCTTGATTTAGCTCTTTTTGATGCTTTGCCACCAGCACCATTACTATTATTATTTCCTCCGTGGCCGTTCCCAGTACTGGTTCTATAACCTGCTGAGCTTGCATAGTTTTTTCCAAACAATATTTCACTCAATGAGTTATTATCACTAAGAAAATTTGCCTCATCATTGGATGCAGATGAGTAACTTCTAGTATTATGGACAGTTATTGCCGCAGCAGCTCTCGCAGTTTGAACTCTTCTTCGTTTACCTGAGGCCGAAACATATCCGTTTGCCGGCATCGACGAATCATTTCCCGATAAATTGGAGTCCGTGTTGTAAGATGATTCCACTATATTTCTAGTTCGACGAGCTGATCTTCTTCCATTTGGATTGGTATTGGTATTGGTATCGGAAAATCCCGAGTTACTGGCTGCACTCATTGCGGCTATAGCACTTGACGGTCCACCATCCATAAACAACAGCTTTTTATTAGGCGATGCTCCACTCACTGCTTGTTGCTCTACCACCAAGGCACCAGAAGTGTTCATACGGCGATTATTACTTATACCTCCGTCGTTGTTCATCAAATCAATGTCAATACTGTAATGGTTCACATTGGCCAAATCTTTTAATACCTTATCTTCTTTTAGCAATTTGATCTTCTTCACCAACTTATCATATAACTTATCCTTAATAATCTTGATGAATGCATCATATTCCTCATTGATCTTCCCAACATCTTCTCTGGTCTCTTTTTCAACTCTTGATACCTGGTAGTTTTCCCAGTGTATCAACCTAGTCAACTCATAATCTCTTCTTTCTTGACTATTTTCCAACTCTTCCAAAAATTTTGCATTGGTCTCATTATAAGCACTGGTAAGTTCTTCTTGAAGACTGCTTAGGCTGCTTTTGTAATACTCATTCTTATCCTCATAAAAGCCTTCCTCCATGGATACAAGTTTATTGGTAATAGTGAGCTTCTTCTTATCCTTCTTCGGATATATCTGATTATTATAATATTGGTTTCGAAGTTCCAAGGCTACGTTTGGGTAGCCTGGATTATTGATTTCCATAAGACCTGACTGGTATAAAAGCTTTTTAGGCATGATCAGATCTCCTTTTTTTATCTCCTTGAATTAACTGGTATAATTTACTTAACAATAACAGGAATGAGTTGAGATTTTTTGGTGTTATTATTTTTCCCTTGAGACCTGTTGGGAGTGTTACTAGCATGGCTCATCAGGAAACATAGAGCGGGTAACAAATGTTGGCGGTACCAGTTACACGGTACAGTGATACAATATAAAAAATAAAGAGTTTTGTGTGTTATCTTGAATATAAGCTAAAAAAAATCATCTTAACTAAATAAATATAATACGAAAAGAAAAGGTAAAACACATCGTCTAATAATTTTCGTAGCCAACAGTTTCTAGCTTCTCGGCCTTAGCGGTGACCTGGCTTTCCAAATCCATCGCATATTCTTGCATAAGCTTGTGATACTTGTTGTCATAAGCACCAAGAATTCTGATAGCTAACAAGGCAGCATTAGTACTATTATTGATTGCAACAGTAGCCACTGGAATACCTCTTGGCATCTGGACGATGGAATACAAGGAATCAACGCCATCTAATCTAGAGCCTTTAACAGGAACACCAACGACAGGCAAAGGAGTCATCGAGGCCACCATACCTGGCAAGTGAGCTGCACCACCAGCACCAGCAATTATGACTTTAACACCTCTGTGGGGAGCTTCAATGGCATACTTAGACATTCTGTGTGGGGTTCTGTGCGCAGAAACAATAGTCACTTCAAATGGAACCCCGAATTTTTTAAGAATATTACAACCTTCAGACATGACTGGCAAATCTGAATCTGAGCCCATGATAACTCCAACCAAAGGTTTAGTAGAAGTGCCTGCTGGTGATTCGGAAGCTTGAGCAACATCGTCAAGGTTTGAGGATTTGCCTAATATATAATCCAAACGACGTTGACATTCGTCAAGTGAGCTACCAACAATATTGATATGACCCACTTTTCTCTTTGGTCTGGAAGATTTACCATACAAATAGACACTTGCTCCTGGGGTTTCAAGGGCTCTCTTGCAGTATTCCAATTCTCCATCCGGTTCATCTGCACCCAAAACGTTCAACATAATGGCATTAGTGCTTGGAGTAGTGAAAGAAGAGAAACCTTTTGGTAAAGGCAACCCAGTTACAGCCCTGATCAAAGCTTCGAATTGTGAAGTGACACAAGCATCAATAGTGTAATGCCCAGAATTGTGAGGTCTTGGAGCAATTTCATTGACCAACAATTCTCCGTCGTTCAACAAAAACATTTCAACACCGAAGATCCCAGCACCTTTTGGGAAACATTTGACGGCATCTTGTGCTAACAAAGAAGCACGCAATTGAGTGCTATCCGGAACTCTGGCTGGAGCGTAAACTATATGGCAAATGTTATCAGTATGAATAGTCTCGACAGTTGGATAAGCATACACATCTCCCTTGATATCCTTAACAACCATGACCGCCAATTCCTTAACAAATGGAACAAATTTTTCACCATACAACGCAGTGTTAGCGCCTAAAGCAGCTTGAGCTTCAGCAACAGATGCCTCTGACTTGACAACAAAATTACCTCTGCCGTCATAAGCATTATTTCTGGCCTTCAATAAGAAAGGGTAACCCAAAGTTGAGCCTGCTTTCTTAATTCCGTCAATGGTGTTTTCAACAGCAATTGATTCAGCAACAGCAACATTGTTCTCGATCAAGTGTTCCTTTTGGATATACTTGTCTTGAATAATCTTGATGGTTTCTGGAGATGGATGAATAGCAATTTTGTCATTCTTCTTTTGCAAATCACTCAAAATTTCAGTATTGACATGCTCAATTTCAATTGTTAAAACATCAGACTTAGCAGCCAACTTAGAAACACCCTCAGCATCCTTAAAAGAGCCATTAATGTGGGCCTCCGAGGCATTGATTCTTTTGGCCGGGGCGCCTTCGGCATCTAAGATAACAGTCTTGACATTCAATCTGTTGGCAGCTTCCACCAACATAAGCCCCAACTGACCACCTCCGAGGATACCAACAGTCTTAGAATCCATAGTTGAAAAGATATAATTCAGAAAAATACTTGGCTTTGCAAAACCCTGATCACCTGCAGCAGCAGCACCATTTCTCAATTTTTGACCTACGGTCATCAATGACTCTGATTGAAAAAAATCCTTTCCTTCGAGGACAAAATTACCCGGTGATACATAATTTCTAATCAAAGAAGGGTGTGTGACCCCGCATTTTTTTTTCGGAGGCGTAAATAGTTTTGATGTGATGAGTTCTCCAAAGCCGAGAAATAAAAACGTTTGTACTAAATCCACTGGAATATTTTGTTTTTCTTCCTGGACCTCCTGTCAGCCAAGATCATCTTTTCCCGAAGATAGCAGATATTTTTATTTTCTTATGGATACAAATTTCTGGACGCCTCAGTTGATTCTCAACACCTTTGTGGCAGTGACCGGCGGTTTCCAATATGGTTACCACTTGGTAAGTGATACCCCATGTTTTTCCCCCCTGAATTAGAGATATTTATATTAACAGAAAAATGTAGTCAGAGTTGAACTCGCCTCAACAGGCTATATCTTGCCAAACTCCTCCTCCTGCTGGCTCTTCTCCGAGTTGGTTTGAAAATCATGGGTTCAAACAATGTATTCCACTAAATGACCTGTATATTGGTTTGGTTACTTCACTTTATCCTATAGGTGGTTTAGTTGGGTCAGGGATCGCCAGTTTTATCAGTGATAGGTATGGCAGAAAGAATGTCAATTTAATTAATGCCATTATGTTCTTCATTGGGTCAATATTAGAGACATTTGCCAATGAAAAATCCCAATTATGTATTGGTAGATTTATCTCTGGTATAGCTGCTGGGTGCACGTTGGTTAATAGTCCTTTAATGTTGAATGAGATCGCTTATAATGAGATAAAAGGGATGATGGGCACCATGAATCAAGTATTTACAAATACCGGTATTCTATTTACGCAGTTCATTGCCATCTGGTTGGCAAATGGTCGACAATGGAGATACATTTTGTTGACAGGCGCATGTGTTGCCGCTTTTAATATTTTGGTCAGCTTTTTGGCTGTTGAAACCCCCAAGTGGTTAATCAAAAATAACCAGCCAGAATTGGCAGAGCGGCACCTAACCTACCTACGTCCACAGAAAAGATTCAGTGCTAGTGATATTAAAGGCGAAATCAACGAATGGGTAGTGGAAATTGGGCTGATTGAGAACTCCACAACTAATTCCAACCCAGATGAGCCAGCTGAAGCTCCAGTGAACAAAAACATTCCTCTTTGGAAGTATATCACAAGTAGTGAATACAATAAATCGAAAATGGTGGCAACAATTATTTTGGCAGCCCAGCAGTTGAGTGGTATTCCAGCTATCTTCTTTTATGGGAATAGTATTGTGTCGACAGTTTTACCTCAATACTCTGTTCTTCTTAATTGTATGATATCTCTCACAAATATTATTTTCACTATGGTCGCTGGTCTTCTTATTGACAGAGTCGGTCGAAAGGCGTTGTTGATGTCTTCAAATATCTTCATGTTCATTAGCGCAGTGTTAATGTCTGTTGGTATAGTGAAGAATATCATGGTTTTGGCAGTCGTTATGGTGTTCTTATTTGTCAGTTTCTTCGCCATTGGTATGGGTCCGATTCCATTCTTAATTGTTGCTGAAGTGACCCAATTGAATGCAACCACTGCAGCTCAGAGTTATGGTACCGCCATGAATTGGATTGTCACGGTGGTTATTGGCTATGTTTTTCCAATAGTAAAGACTGCTATTGGTGGCTATGTTTTCTTGATCTTTGCTGGTTTTTTGGCGATCACCATTGTTTTGGTGGGACTTTTATTCCCTGAAACCAAGGGGAAAAGGACATATAATGAAGTTTGGTCGATTCGCAAAGACAGTGAATCTTTAACACATGGACCTATTAGCATCAATGACGATTAAGTTTTCCTTTTTATTTTTTTTTTCCTCTTTTTTCCTTTTTTTTTGTTTTTTTATAAATATTATTGTTATGATAAAAGATAAACTAAAACTAATTGTTTTTTTTTTTTCTTATTTTTACGAGAATTCTTTTTTGGTGAAACTTCTTTTTGTTGATAAAATTATTATTCCTTTTTTTTCTTTTCTATTAAAAAAAAATCTATTTTAACAGAAATGGATAACCCAACTTTGATGAATTTACTTCTTCTCCCAAAGAGCTCAATTCAAATGCACTACTTTGTAATTACTTCTAAAATGCTAGTGCTCTACATAAACCTTGAATTTGCTGGACATTATTTATTTTTTAAAAAAACTATTAGTGAGTAATTTGAAAACATTCAAATATTTACAATTTATTTCTTTCAAATAGTATTAACGACTTTATTTAAGAATTTACACATAATATTTACATACACCGAAATGATATTCCCTTAACGCATATTATCTACAATCATCTTCGTACCAGAAGAATATGTTGGTAAATAAATCTCTTCTGACAACTTCTCGCAACGCTCAATCTTTTCATTATATTTTCCCTTTTTGTTCAACTTCTCATACATTTTTTTCAAAGTCTCAATGGAAAGCTTTGACAAAATTGCACAATTTTTGTCCTGTTTACTATAGTTAAATGATTCAATAAACGATTCTTTAGTCCAGTTGATGGCAGCTTCGTGGTTACCAAAGCTCCATAAAAGCTCAGCAAGGTGAAACTTTAATAATGGAATATCACCAGCCCCAATTTTGAATGGAACTATAGTATCGTTCTGATTTTGGAAATAACCATCAAGGAGGGAAGCAACAGAAGGAATTCTAGGGCCTGTAAGGACATCTTTGCTTTTCTGAAGGAAGATCAAGTTATTGAGGAATATTTTGAAAGCAGTCCTTGTCTCATTATTTTTAGAATAATGGGCTGCCAACTCATTGACGGTGTTGTATAAATCTCTTGATAAAATCTTAGAAACCTCTTCGTTTAAAACCAACATTTGATCATAAGTCTTTATGTTTGCAGATGTCATAACTTCCGGATACTGTTCAAATAAGGTGATCAAGGAATCAAAGTACAAATTCTCAATAGCTTGAGGAGAATGGGTTTTATTGATTTGATTTTCTCGTTCGTAGATCTTAGCTAATAACCTGAGCCCCTTGTTTCTTGAATTTTTGTTCCCAACATCAATATCTTTATCATTAACAAAGTCAATGAAAGATTTAGCTTTCTCCAAAAATGGTTTGGCGTCATCAATGTTTCCCATTTGGCCCTTAATAATCGCAAGTCTCAACAACACATCGGTATAGAGATCATACCAGTTTTTTCCTTTTTGCAAAATTTCCTCATTACTCAAGTATTCTTGTAGTGTTTCAGAATCTTTATCGAAGTTTAAGCCGTGAGATCTGTTTATATGCCTCAAAAAAACCATCAAATATTCATTCGCAATATCCAATCTTTTAGTCAAGAGTTCATTAAATAGCGCCATCTTGACAAGAACTTTAAGGGTCAAACTAAAGGATTCGCCGGTACTTGGGCCAGTAAAAATAAGAGGAATCTTTTCATATTGATTGAGATAGTAGCTCACTGTTGCTGCTGCACTGCCAATAATAGCAAGGGAAGCAAAATAGAAAATCATCACCCCTCTCAAAGTTCCTCTAAAGAATCTCAATACTCCAACCAAAAATGGGCTTGTCACGTTGATTCTTTTAAAACCAAAATATCTTCTTGACTCAAGGATCATGGATGAAACCTTTGGTGTTTTTGGCTTGTGGTCGTACATTATTGAGAGCGGCCTTATTGAAGCGGTATTTTTGAGGATTATCCTCGAGAGCAAGGAGGACCCCAGCCGGGATCCCAATGATGTGTTGGATAACACTGGTCTTAACCTAACGAATGCTCTATTCATTAGAATACTTTTTGTATTAATAGAGGGAGTCTAATACCGTAATAGGAGGAGAAAAATCCCTTTTGTGGGTAAGAAAAAAAATAGTGGTGATGGATGTAATAATCTGCGAGAGTCACGTTGCTGGATAATTGAAAAAATCACAAAAAATTTCCAAGATGGATTTATTATTTCTTATATTTTAATCATAGAAAGAGGTTGTTAGAATTAAAAGCAGGATACAATGCCTAAAAGACCTCAGGAGGCTCAAATATCCAATAAGAGTGCAAAGAAGTCTCGGCTTTATAACTCTAGAATTATCAGGTCAGAAACCAGTGATCCAGCATTCAAAGATGGAACTCTTGATGTTCCCAATTTCGTCAATTCTCGGAAATTTGAAATTGAGCAACTAGAAAAATCGCAATTGAGTTCTAAATATGCTAAGTCTACCAGGGTTTTCCAAGCTTTACCTCGGAAGCTTCGAAGAAGAGGGGCTTCGCATAATGTGAAAAGGATTCCTAAAAGATTGAGAAACAAAGCCATTCGAGAAATGTTGCTGTCGAATAAACAAAAGGAGAGTGGTTCAGAATTGACAAATAAAAAAAGTAAAAAAATCACAGCGAAGCAGATCTATCAGATGAAGTTGAAAAAAAATTTGTTGAAGGTAGCATCTAAAGTTAATCTTTTGAAGATTTTACCAAGTGACAAGTTGTTGAATAAGAACCTCAATATTAGATCAATGACCAAAATCCTTAGCAATCAGATCAGAGAATATGAAAGAACCAAGAAACTTGAGTTGGGAAAGCATAGCCGTGTGATAAACAATAGCTATGGCTCATATGATAACACTGGTGTGAATCAACCTGCACCACCGTTGATATCTAAGTTGAAATACTTGAAACGTCAAAAGAATTATAAATGGCTCTCCACCCATATTTGGCATGCCAAAAGATTTCATTTAATTAAGCGCTGGGGCTGGAATATACCTTATAAACCGACTCAAAAATCATTCAAATTGACTCACAGAAGTTTCAAAAGTTCGGGGTCTATTGTATTTGATACCAGTTACGAAGGAACAATGATTATCGAAACTGCCAGTGATGGAGAAGATGGAGATAAATCATGGAAAACTTTGAAGAATGTGGTTCAGAATCTAATTCAAAAGAAGCTTTCCATTAATTATGTGAATGGTAGAAAATTTTACACTGGGAACCTTTATGCTAACCACGAAGGAGATTTTGAAATATTCTCTACCGGTTTAGTGTATTGCAGTAAGGACATGTTGAGTATCCGTGTTTTGGTACAGGTACATCCAGCAAACTTTCAGGAATTGTGGTCATATTTGAGCTCTCAATTATCACAGAATTGTAATATCAAAATGTATGATTGCCGTTATTCTATGGGCAGCATCGACTTAGTTGGTCCTAAATCCATTGAAGCTTTGGTTTCTATTTTGCATCCAGTCGATAGAGCGTACGATAAAAAATGGGGGATGTTGAATAATATCTCAGAAATAGAAAGTTTGGGAGAGCAGGCTATTTTATCTTTGCTTATTCATGATCCGAGATTTCATAAGAAACCTGTTAGAAGAAGAAGTAGACTAAATAGTGAAGATGATATATTGGATTTGATAATTGATATCAAAAATGGCAAACTATCTGATCCAGAGACCAACAAATTACTATTTTCTGCAGACGGACGGACTGACTCTTACAGCAACCAAATGACAATTAAGCAGATCAATAAAAGAAGGAGAAAATTGGAAAACCCTGGCCAAGTGAAACTCAGCATCAAAGATGATGATAGCAAAATTCCAATCTTGATATTAATGGATTCCAAGTCAAAAAAGATTAAGTTATTTGCTCCTTGGTATTGGATATCTCCAATATGGTACCATTTGGTGAAAATTCCAAAAATTTTCCCAGGTGGGCTTTTGCAATTCAATCAAATCAACTTCGAGATTAATAGACCGTATTACCCTAACGATTATCCATTTACCAAGGATGGCTTCATTGAAAATGAATTGATCGCAAAAGAAGCACATGAAATGTGGAAGAAAAAACCTAAGAAGAAAAGATTGAATTATGATTCAACTTTAGTTAGTACCTTAGACCAAAGCAAATATAAAATAACTGGGGAAATGTTCAATTGGAGCAAGTGTGATTGGAGATCTTTGCAACTCCTTACAGTTATTTTGAAAGTTTATGAAAAATTAAACGCCAAAAACAAAAAAGAAGTTACTGAATCTAAAACCCCAATTCAGATTTGGGACAATGAAAAGTTTTTAAGGAAAAATTTTGCTATTAGCGATATTATCGGCTATGTGAAAAGTATCAAGGCCATTGATGATGAAAAGAACGCCAGAGGGGAAAAGCTAGTAAACCCAATCGTGTTGAATCTTTATAACCCGAAACACAATCAAACTGAAATTGCTGGGTTTAACCAAGTGATTGAGAATTATCTTTCGTTAGTTGATGAATCGGTGAGTAATGAACGTGTTGCGAAACTATTGGACAATAGATTACCCGTTAATAATGTGAAGGTTCATCTTTTGCAACGGGGCAAAATAAAATCGAACGCCCGAATCTATGCTATTCCAAATGATTTCCATCAATTGATTGAATCTCATTATAAGGAAGAAATTATCAGACAATGTCCTACGATTGAAAAGTTGATCAAGTTGCATAACACTAATGACCTTATCAAAAATTGTCCAACCTTTGAGAATTTGATAGGATTCGTGACCACAGGAGCCATGAACCTTGAAAAAGGCTATTATACTGGCCTTGCGTGCGTTAGCAGTGAAAGCATTTACAAGAGTAGACACCTGTATTGTATTATAAGAAACCCGGGAAGCAAGACGGTTAGAGTAGGGGAAATGAGCATTTATTAATATTTGTTCTTGAGCAGCTAAGTAATAAATAATATACAATTAATATCCGATACGCACTTGAGTTTGTAGTTATAAGAATAGCCTTCTTTTTTTTTTTTTTTTTTTCTGCTTTGCCGCGCTGCGGGTGAATTATTTCAAGTATTTCGCACTACTGACACGGATTTCAAGTGACGGGTCCTTCAGGAGAAAAATATCATCAAAAAAATTTTGTGTCAGTGGAGCAGCGGTTAACGTAAACAAACTGAACTTATTTGATTTAGGGGAACCGTTAGTCTTGAAGAAAGCTATTGGTAAGGAGACGCTGTGATTCCCACAAAAGACACAATCGCCCCCCAGTTGGAAGGAATACTATGCAGCAACTAATAGAGGTTGTGCCCAAGGTGGATATTCTGTTAAACCAGCTAACGGGTCATAAATTGTTGAATAATATCGAGATAATTAAAAAGTTAGGATCAGGACAATATGGTAAGGTGATTCTTGGTAAAGATTTAGTGGGTAATAGATTTGTGGCCATCAAGGAATTATCAAGATATTCTAAATACAAGCTTTTAAAGAAAAAAAATAAAGTCAATCGAAATAATGCGAAACTCGATGATAATGACGATGGTTTCCCAGAAAGAATTCGCCAGGAAGTGAATTCAATGAAAAAATGTCAGAATCTCAGTCCTAATATTATAAAATTGTACTCGGTTTTCAATGATGTGAGGTATAGCAATGTCTTTTTGGTATTGGAGTACTGCTATCAAGGTGAGATCAAATGGATGTCAAATTCAGCAGAGAATGACAACACTTGTAAAACATTGGATGATTTAATTAGGCTACTCAAAGAAATTATCAATGGCTTGGAATTCTTGAAAATCCATTGCATTATACATCGAGATATTAAACCTTCAAATTTACTCATCGATCACAAGGGAAATGTTAAAATTAGCGATTTCGGAAGCAGTTATATTGTTGATGAGAATATCCCGATTTCTGAACAACAGGGGAAGTTGAACCAAACTGTCGGAACTCCAATGTTCTTGGCCCCAGAGTTGTGTAATACAAGGAAGTTCCAAGATGATGTCTCAGTGAATAGCTCGACTGATCTGATCAACGATTCGATTGTTTACAACAATTCTATTATACAGAAAGAACGCGAAGCACAAGAAGAAGAGGATTATGAACCGATAATCTTTGATTACAAATTGGATATATGGTCTTTTGGTGTCACTATTTATTGCTTACTATATAATAGTTTGCCTATCACAGCAGATCATGAGTATGAAGTTTACTCTAAAATTACTCATGATACGATTCAATATCCAGAAACAAGTTTATTGTTGAATAATGCTAACTCCGACCAACAAAAAGACAACTTGAATTTTTCAAGGATGGTGAATTTCCTCCAGCATCATGCATTGATCAAGAATCCAAACAAGAGGGCATCCGTTGAATCATTAAAGCTTCATGATATTTTTGATGCTTCAAATTTTAATAATGAGATTGAAAGACACGAATTCTTGACATTCAATGACCAAATTTATGAATCAAAGACCTTCCAAAGACAAGACCTGCTGAAATCTAAAAGATCACTAAATAAATCTGACTCGTCGTCAACTGGTTTGGCTAATTCAAGATTTAATTCTTTGAAGACTATCAATTCAATGACTTCCAAGAATTCAACGACGTTATCTTCCATCACTAGCAAGACCATCTCCATTCAAAGTAAACAATCTGATACAACAACTCACGTGGATATCAGTAATACTAGCAGTAATATCATTGGTAAAGATCAACAATACCCACATCCCAGAATGATCAACAGTACGAGCAGTAATAGCATAGGCCAATTATCTAACAATTCACACAATACTAATAGCTCGAGGAAAAATTTCGGGAAGCTTCGAAAGACGTTTTCAAAATTAAAATTGTTGAAAAGCACCTCGGGATCAACTGCTGACAATCAGAGTGTCGGCGGTAGTAAACCAAGTTCAAGAATTCCTTCTTCGGGTACGGACAAAAATAGTCTTAGAATGCCAAATTCTACTTCCAAGAAATCAATCAATTCCATTTCTAGTATTGGCAGCGCTAGCAAGAATAATAATATTATCAACAGTAATGAAACCAATAATCGGAACACGAAGACCCCTAAAAATGATAAGAGCTTCCAAGAATATGAAAAACCTAGTTTCTCAAAGTTATTGAGAAAGAAATCATCTCAACTATTGCTTGGTAAACCAAAGCTGCCATTCAGACAAAATAACCAAAGCACGGAAGAGTTGAACTCACCAATCCGGTTCAAGTACTCAAAGAAAACGGGAAACAGCAAATTAAACAATTCATCGAGTCCTTTAAATAGTAACTTTTTGGGGACAAAATCTAATGACTCGACTGCCTTAGTTAAAGATTTGACCAAAGAAATCTCAACTGTGAAGTTGGTGGATGCCGATGAGAAACTAATGACTCCAGAAGAATACAAGAAGTTTCAGAACGACAGTGAAAAGCGGACTCCGTTGAATCTCAGCGCCAGCAAGAAGAACTTGATCAATGAACTTAAAAGCGTTGATGCGAGTAGTGCAGTACAAAAGAAGCTTGATTTTGATAGTCCCGGAAATGTGGTTCAGATTGATCAAACCATTGATATGATAAATGATCCTATTGATTTTGAAAAGTTGCAGCGTATTAGCAACAACATTAACGATCGTGAATCGGTATCTGATTTTAGTTTGAATTCATTTGATGTTCAAAGCAGAAATAACCAAAGCATTATCACTTCCAATTCAGGTGGTGGAAAGCTTCATAATTTCTTCAACAAGTTGACTTCTACCAAATATGATGATTCCAAATCTTCTTTTGATGCACATAGCAGCAATACTGACAAGTTCGAAGACTATAGTTCTAACGACGAAGCTAATAATAATAGTACAACTAACAGTAATGATCTTTACAGGAACGAAGATACCGAAAAACTTACAAATCATGGTTACGGTAAGCTTGTGCCGTCAGCCAAGACCTATAATCTCAACCAGTATGTGTATAAGAATGATCTACTTGATGATTTTGACGACGAAGGGGAGGAGGAGGTAGAGGACTTCAATGATAATGATAATGATGATTTTAATGATGAGGAAGAAGATTATGAAAATAAGGAATACAAACAACGACTACCCGCCAATTTTAACGATTTTTTGAAATTCAATAAACATATAGCTAGTGAACACTCTTTGGCACACGGGTCCAACCATCAAAATAACAGTATTTTAGATAGTGATGGAGAGGAAGATTCCCTTGAGTACGGGGGTCAGATAACCGAAGAATTCGATGGCGGATTTGTCGATGATGGTGAATGTGGTGATGAGATTGTATCGCAATCTAGTATTGCGCCGTTGAAGCATGCTAATGACGCAAATCCAAAAGTTACTTCATTGAATAATAGTCCTTATAATACCAGTATGGATGATTATTTGAAGAGTCTAGAGCAATCATGATTAAATGGCTCCTTTTTTTCTCGTTCGTGTCTCTGTTTTTCTGGTTTCTCTCGCGAATCTATTTTGATGGATACACTGTTCTTCATTCTCTTATTATTAATTATTTTTTTTTTTTTTTTTGGTTTCATTTTCTCTGCTTCTTTTGTTTCGATAGATACCAACAGCTTTTGCATCTTTATTCATGTTTATTCATTTCTTTTGTGTCATTTTTCTTTCCGTTTAACATTGCACTACGATTTTTTTTGTAAAAATATTTCCTATATTTATAATATACTATAATGAGTACACTGGCTTTTTCTACTCCATTAAAATGCGATTTTGAATATTTCTTATATTATATGGGTCAAGTATAAAACAACCATTGAAGTGAAAAGATACAAAGCATCGATTGAGAAAGTTTACTATTTTTGAGACACAATCTTTTACCAACTCGTAATAAATAATATGTTAGAGGAGTTAAGTTTCAAAGAAAAGAAGGTACACAATGAATAAATAAACATGAACAAAAAGAAACTATTGATGACGGAATGAAAAATTCACAAATAAATTGTTAGTGGAAAGAACTAATGAGCTGGAAGTAAACAATAAGACAGAAAAATTGTCGATAAAATTCTTCTTCAGCAAGATTTCTTTTCATTTAATTTTTTTTTTTTTATTACTATTATTATTGTTATTATTTTAGGGATATTGCCAGCAGCAAAAAAAAAAAAAAAAAAAAAAATAGAGTACTAAGGTATCAAGAACCTCCATTAATTAAGCAAGATTATGACGGAAAGAAAAAAAAATGATAAAAATGATATGGGAGATTCAATAAGTTGCAGACAATAAACAGCCAGTAATGAACAAAGATTCCATTTATCAATTGAGCAATTTGCTTGCTTGTTTTGCAAATAAAAATAAAAGAAAATAAAAGAAATCAAGAAAAGGAAAACCAAAAGACAAGTAAAGAATTAACAAGATAATGAAATAAAAGCAAAACAAAACAGTGGATAAGCTAAGTAGCAAACCCAAAAAGAGAACAAACCAATGCAAGATATATAAGTGGGTCAGCTGCCATATTAATGAGCAGCCTCCATTTTTTGTTCCCCACCACTACCCAATTCCAATTCATTCACATTCTGACTTATCGTTTCAATTTTCGCATCTTTATTAGTATGTTTATGGTCTACCACATAATCTTCTAAGCGTTTCCAATTTTCCTTCTTGATCTTTTCGCGTTGTTCATTATCCTTCAATGACTGTTGGTACAACATTGTACATTGGTCGTACAATATTGGATTGTTTTCCATAAAATGTTTAAGCGCATTGAATGCCAACGAGGTAATTGTACGGTTCCAATTATTGGCAGCCGCACCTCCGCCATACCCAAAGTCATAACCTCCATTATCAAGATAATTGTTTGGATTGGATGGGTCCATCACTAGATCAGCGCCATCCGGGCTCTGGAAGCTACCTATTTGGGAGATTTCGTAAAGAGCAGGGAAAACTATTGGAAGAATTGTTTCAGCATTTTCAGTAACCAAACTCAAAAAGAAGTCATTATTCCAAAAGCAAAGAACTTTCTCCAGGATTTGGAAATGTGGAGAGGTAATACATTTAGACAACTGAACGACTAATGGAATTTGAATCTTTTGGAATTCTGAAGGTTCAATAACTTCAAATACATCTTCAACTTCATTGAGGAACATGATCTCTTTTGGTGAGTTGACTTTTGGCCAGAATCTGAGCAATCCCATAATAACTTCTTCAGTTAACAAAGGATCTTTTTCCAAAAATTGCACTACACAATAAGCCAATTGTGGATGGTATAACGATAATGCTTTAGCCTTGTGCATGGGGAGCAACACACGGCACAAGAATATTTTATGTTCTTCTTTTAATGGCAAGGCAAAACCATTAATGATGGAGCCCAAAATTTCAAGTAACTCAGAAATACCATTAAATCTCTCAGTTTCATAAACAAACTGCAAGAAGACATTATTGATAGATCTTCTAATAAAAGACCGAAGAGAAAGGAACTTCCCATAAATACGGTGCAATGTGGTTTTGAGACAATCACGTTCACGAGGGTCTTCAGAATCGAATAACTCCAATAAACGCAAGATAAAGTCATGGTCAATGTATTGCTTAGCCATTTGATGGTTGAAATCATTGCTTTCCACAAATCTAAGGAAGAACTCGTATACTACTTGCATGTGAGGCCAAGCAATTTCCAGGACTGGCTCATCTTCATCAGGATCGTAAATGTCACCCACTGGATTCACTGGTGGTGGGATTGGTCTAAATAAGTTCTTTTTAAACATTTCAACCACACTATGGTACATTTCATCAGTGTAAGTAAACCGGTTGGAAGAAATAAACTCAATTAATTCTTGCAAAGTTAAGCGTTTCAATTCTTTCCCTTTCAAGTCATCACTTGGGTCATTGAAATCAAATATGATGTTACATTGTTTGATTTTCTTCAAGAACAATTCAATTTGTTCTTCTGGCAAAACTTCATCAAACAGAGGCAATTTCTCAAATGTTTGTCTCTGAGAACTTGGCTCGACTCTCGATGATGAATGACGTTTAGGAGTCTTAATTAAATCAATATCATTATCAATCTTTGTTGGGGCAGGTAGACGTTCAAATGAATGAGATGAGCGAGGAATTGTCATATCTTCGTCCTCTTTATCTATACCATCTTGGTATGAGCTTGCTGGCATGCTGTTATTATTAGGATTATTATTGTTGTCATTGTTGCTATTGCTGTTCATATTCAACCCATTATTGATTGGAGAGTTTGATAACAAACTGTTACTGGACAACAAATTATTCTTATCGTCGGCTGGAACAGTAATACTGACTTGTGGAACGCTATTTAAACTATCGCCGTTACTGCTGACGGCAGGCAGGTCTGTGCTATTATTAGCAAGTATTACGTTAGCAGACCCATCGTCTGAATTAGCTCCATTTTTAAGAGAAGCATCATCAGACTGTAGATCTCTAGAGCTAGGAGCAGAGGCATTGTTATTGGAAGCAGCATTGGCGGCAGTAGAAGAAGAAGATGTATCCTTCTTGTCCTTGTTTTTCTTGTCTTTGGAAATATGTTTTGTTCCGGCACGCTTCAAGCCGCTGGCCAAAGTCGTGCTCAGAGAGCTCAGGACTGTGGAAGACGAGCCATTGGAAGTATTCGAGTGTGCTTGACCGTTGGAAGAGTTCCCACTAACTTGTGAATCCTTATCCTTCTTCTTGGTCTTAAATCTGTCCTTAAATTTGCCCATCATTTTGACCTGACCAAAACTAATATGCAGAAAGTATGGGTTGATAAAGATGAAAATTAGAGTGCTTTTGTGCTAAGGATAAACCAGTCGCCTTGGGCAGTGTCACAATAAAGAAACACGATATTGTTTGGGGAGGAAAATAATAAAAAAAAAAAGTATGCAAACAGGTGAGTAAATTACTGAACACAGAGAGTTTGGCAAAATCCAGGTATTGAAGTTTCCAGATGTTACTGCTTTAGGGAAATAAATAGGAAGTGATTGAGGAAATTTCGTTTTTCAATGGAATTGTTCCTATTTGGTTGGATAATCTGGCCTAGTTACTTTGCAAGATGTGGAAGTGTGTTCTTTTTTTCTCAAAAAGTTCAGCAAAAACAATTGCGATTTCCGGTCAATGTCACATGATCAGTGGCTGGTGGGATACCCTCGGATTGTTGCAGGGGTGGGTTTTTCCTTATTTTTAGTGCTTTCAAGTTGTTTGGCACTTTTGTAAACCTCTACGATAGGAGATGTGGTCCGATAAGGCATTTATGGTTGGCACCTTTGTTCATACATTAATTAAAAAAAGACTTTTCAAAGATCAAATAAAATAACGCTGTATTAGTCGGATAACAAAACCAGATAGCAAGAAAAAAAAAAAAAAGAAGGTACAAGTATAAAACCAAGTGGTGAGTGACACTCACAGTTGAAGGAATAAAAAATATTAGAGGTAAGAGTCATAAGAAACACGGGCACGAGAAGATCAGAATAAACATCACAAATTTTTCAAGTGAAAGGCAAAGTAAGAAAACTCAAGTTCAAGCACTAGCTTTTTCTTCTGGGTGTTCTTCTTGGGTGAAGTTCTCTTCAGTTTCGGCCATGCCATTCAATTCTTTGTCCAAATCTTCTCTTTGTTTTTGGTATTCTTCATTTTCAAGGGCTTCTTCGTCAGAAGTGTCATAGACATCGTCCACTTGGCGGATGCTCAAAGTTGGCTTAACAGCAGCGGAGTCCAAAGTCCAGTTTCTCAAAGCATTTTCAGCGTCAATGATAATTTGCTTGGAAGTTTCGTAACCATCGTAAGCTGGTCTGGTTTCACCAGGGGTAACTGGAGCGTCATCCAACAATTCTAAAAGAGCTTTACCGTAACCGGCAATGAGGGCCATTTTCTCGGCGTGTTCTCTGATAGAATCGAATTGGTAGTTGAAAGCCAACTTCAATTTTTCTCTAGTGATGTTAGACAATTGGGCTTCGGCAACCAAAGATTCTGCTTCGGCACGGACCAATTCTTGTTCCAAAATCATAATCTTTGGTGATTGTGGGTCCTTGTATTTAAGATACGCAATCTTATCGGTAATCTTGGCCTTACGGTCACGGGAAGGCTGGACGGACGCTTCAATGTTACGGACAGACTTGATGGTCAAACGGTATTGGTCATAACGGTCGATAAATAAGTCATCCAATTCCCCGAGCTCATAGATGAGGACACCCAATTTGTCGGTGATGTCGGAAACATCGTCGTCATTTTCTTCACCCCAGACAGACAATTGTTTAGCAACAGCACGACGCTCATTGGCAGCCAACTCGAGGGCTCTCATAACGTTCTTTTCCATCTTGACATATTGAGCCAATTTCTTAGCCAATTCCGGACCAAATGAGCCGGCGGTGTTAATTCTCAAGGAAGAGGCAATCCCGCTCTTGCCAAAGTAGTGCTTTTTAGTGGTTGATGGAGGAGGGGCAGGCGATTGTAATTGGGAGGCGGTTGGCGCTCTTGAATTTCTAAGGGAGTAAGTTCTGTGCATTGTGAAGTATTACTAGTTGGGTGAGGAAATGATAAAAGATGAAAAAGTTCCTCCTTTTTTTTTTTTTCAACAAATGAGCGAAAAGCGAGGGGGATGAGTGGGAGGTTATAAATGGGGATACATGAGCAACGATATTGGAAGTTTGTGGACGGAGCCAGCAGCAACTATGCGGGAAAAAACAAACAAACAAACAAACTGCCACCAATTAGACAGGGTAGACGGACCCAACCACCAGCAACCGACAGGTTACGAGGCCTGCCGTTTTTTTGTCTCGTCCGGTGGGAGTTTACGTCATGTGTTCCTTGCTATCGGCGGCAAGATCCAAAAGGGAGGCGGGTCCTGCCTGTACCGTCCGCGCGGCAGGAAAATGGCCACAGAGGGACAGAGGATATGGATATCTCGGTGGTCCGTCCAACCATCTCTTGCTGGTTCCCGCTCGTTATTTTCTGGCCCTCCCTTCCAGAATTGCCCTCTTCTGGGAACAATCTTTGATATCCCATCCCGGCTGCGGTGTTCAAGCGAAGGCGCTCATGATCGACGCAGACAAAAACCACCACGCCAAACAGCCGTGATGACATAATTTGGCAATCTTCTTGCTGATGTCATGGGCTGACAATAAAAAACCTCCCACGGGATCGAGAAGATATGGGTTATTAACCATGTTCATATGGCAGGCAATGCCATCTTCCTTGCTATTTATCAGCCTCATAGATCTGTATATAGTCCCACTTCTTGAGACACTGTACAAGACAAAGAAATAAGTTTAAATAACACTGATAAGCAAGAAAAAAAAAATATTTTCTTCATTTATACAGCCCTGCAAAAATCCCATGTTCATATGCTATTCATTTGAATTTTGGCTCTATTTTTTTTTCCTCACTTGTTAATAATCTTCGCATAACAGAATACGCAATACAAGCAGGAAGCAAAAGGTATTGGCTAAACAATCAACGTGCCAACTAGCTATATGAGGGTGATGATATACATCTAAATCTTAAATCGACAGGCGAAATGTAATCTGCAGCTGCCTCGGCGAAAAGATTAGTGCCATATGCAAGCAACCTTTGACAAAAGTGTAGAAGACATTCTCAATTGGCAGCTTCTCTATAAAGGCATCTCAGATAAAAATAAAAAAAAGATGGCTTAATGAATAAATAGGATCAGAATTAATCATACGAAATGGAAAAGTGTGCGGGCTTTGCCTAAGAACAGGATTACTGGGATGATTGGTGTTTTCATGGAACGAGAATTTTTATCTGGAGCTTTTCTAATAGAGCTTTTTCATTTCCCGATGACCACAAGCGCTTTATATGGAGCTGAGTCACGGCACTGAAGCTTTGTTTGCTTCGTACCTCAAATTCCACGACATCTATTTGAACTGACATCGGCAATGTATTCTCAATTCGAGATTTTGCTTTTACGGGTTCTGTTTGTTAAGCATGACAACATGCATTGCTATATATTGTTGTGTGCAAAAAATGCACTGGCGTTGTAATCTACTCGTAATTTTTCTATGATTGATATAATCTAATAACATATTGGTGATGACTGATATCCCTGATATCCCACTGTTGCATCAATTTGGGAATTCCCTATCCTTGACTTTTGAACGAGTTTGTCTATAGCTTTAAGCTAGAATTCAGCAAGTAAACACTTCATACACTGCCATCCATACAAATGACGGATCAATACTGCTCAAAAATAAAGTCATAAAGAAGGCCTATTATCAATTGATTGCCCTTGTCACTCATCTTCTCGAAAATCCACGGTGATAAATAACGTATATCAATAACCAAGTACATATGTTGATATCCAAAGGAAGTGGTCCCACCAAACCTACCCCTAGGAAATCTTTTGAAAACTGTATCGTCTCAATAGAAAGCTCTCATAGACACTTCTATTTGTTACCACCAACGATTGGTGAACGCAGAGAAGTTAGTAGAATAAGAACATTACTGCCAATATATTATAATAACAAATGTGTAATATAAGCTGGTTCTCATGTAGTATGCTTATACTAGAATTCGTACCGTAACTTAGTGTACGAATGAAATGAAATGTTGATTTAGTAAGTAATTATACTGGAAAGTTATTGCGTGAAGATTTAAAATCAAAAATAAGAAAAGATAGATGTGGAACATTCTTGGACAAAATAGAACTTTCTAGAATAAATAGAGAGTTCTAGAAACGAATAATAAAATAGTAAAAGAGTAAATAATAATAGTAACAATAAAAGGTGTCAGTAATCAATAATTATTGATTAACCACATTGGTTATGATACCCTGAGCATGACTTATGCTACAAAATGGCACGGTATTTATATCAAGTATCAAGTAATCACCCATGAGCTCCGAGTATCATCTAAAAACCCGGCTTTTCATTACACGTAAGCACGAACACACCCAGCTCACCTTCGATTCAAGACATCATTCACTGGAAAGCATTTCGGGTCTCATACAAATCGTAATGACGTTTTACGTACAGTTTTCCGATGGCTGGGAGGTTTATACGCACGTGACACTCGTAAATTGAAATTGTCAACATTCTATTTGTTCCCAATTGATCTAAATGCTTACGAACGGGGAAAAGCGTACAAAATTTTATACCGATCAATACTGGAATCCTAAGGATCAGAAAAATAGAATCAGCCAATTATAATAGCCATACGTGATGATAGTAAGCGGGAGAATGTTGGAATGAATCCCAATTAACATGCTTTTTTTTTTAACCGCGTCAAACCCAATTTTAGAAGGATCACTTTTCTGATTTATGATATATCTACCAAAAAAAGAAAGAAAAAAAGAAAGAAAAAAAACAGTAGGATACGAGAGAAGAAGGAATTTAATTATATTTTTTAACAAAGGGAGTGTTACTAGGTGGTATGCAACTCTGAAAGAATCTGATGATATAATAAAATCAAGGATGGTGGCATACAGAATTTTAAAAAATTTTCAAAAATCTGTACATGGATCTTTCTTTTTTTTTTTTCTTTTCAATCTCAAGATCTGTGTTGGTTTTTGAGTATAATCACAGGATTACGGGCCTTTGGATAAACAGTCTAATACGATATTAGACTTAGAAGAATTGACCAGCAGTCCACTCACCAAGCAATAATAAATGGTGATAAATGGCGAGATTCTGTTCTGTCACATTTTGTAGGGATGTGTAAATTATAATCCATCTTCAGCCAGATTGACAAATCTGGAAATGGTAGGAACAAAAAAAAAGGTACTATTCTGCAGCGTGGGCCGACCATATGTATTCCAATGCTAGTATATGCTGGAATATTGGTATATCACAGGGGTAGTGCATAATATATTACCAAAAAAGTGGATTGTTACATCTGACATTCCCCTGCGATGGTTGACAGAGGCTCAGTAAGGAACCAGGTTCAACCTTCATTTTATTTACTTATTAAGGACCCGTTGCACAATTGGGGGTGACGACAACAACCATATATTTACTCGTATCTGTGGGTAGACAGGAGGTCGTTCGTCAGTTAGCAATCTATCCTACCACATATCCGAGGTGACAGGCGCTAATATCCTCTGGCTCATCTAGCTGCCTACTTGGGTCTGCTATTATTATATCGAGCAATGGGACACCAATCACTAATCCAGGCATTACAAAGTATGGTGGTACGCTGCAAGTGGTGCAGCTACACTCCATATGCACCCCCTTGTTCTGCTGTACGTTTCCCACCCTGTTTTCAATTTTGACTTTGTGTTTTTTTCTGCCAGTTTGTAATTACAAAACTGGTAGATCCTTTTTTTTATTTTTTTGAGAAGCCGCGGCGACAGGTCTATACTTGAATTTACTTCAACAAACACTGTTATATATTCTGCTCTATTTCTGATCTTTCCGAAAACAGGGCAACAAAGAAAGAAAAAAAAAGAAAAAAGGAAACGCTTGAATCTTTTGTCCCTCTTCTTTTCCAGATCATATCCAGTCCAGCGAATATCTCTCATTTTCGTTAACTTACAAGGTTTTTTCAAAAAAAAAAAAATAATAATAAACATCTAAATCCATAAGAAAGAGGGTCCTTGTCCTTTTTCCACTCAAAGGTTCCTTCTCCTATCCTCCACTTCACCTTTCAAACAACCCATAAATTTAACAACATACATCCATCATATTGAATTCTCAAACCCCCCACCTCCCATCATCTACCTCTTCTTCGTCTTCTCCATCATCAACAATAAGGAGAAAGTCGAAGAAGAGGGTCTTCCAATGTACTGGCTATGATAATTGCAGCATGACTTTTACTAGATCAGAACATTTGGCAAGACATATCAGAAAACACACTGGTGAAAGGCCATTCCAATGTCCATTTTGCCAAAAGTTCTTCTCTCGTCTTGATAATCTCCGTCAACACAAACAAACAGTTCACGCCTACGAAAATTATGTTTTGACTCAACAAGAAACTGCCACCAGCGGAAAAGAAGCTAATAGTGCAGCAGGAAGTCTTCAGCAACAGCCGCAACAACAACAACAACAACAACAACAACAACAACAACAACAACAACCGCTAAAGATGGAGTTAGGCGCTTCGTCTGCACAACCCTCCATATTTGATCAGACCAGCTTTCATCAACCGCCTCCTATTCATCACCGACAACTATCTGGTTTCGATAACCAGTCAGCGAGATCGTTTAAAACTATCAGCAGCAACGGCTCAGGGTCCGTTAAAACTGCTATTCTATCTCCAAGTTCTAGTAGTGTATCATCATCAGTCACCAATACCCCAACCGCTGGCCAAACAAGCCCAACCAGATCTCTTTACTTCAGTCCGCCTCTACAATCATCCAATAGTTTACCAATGTTGCATCAAAATGGGTTGATGACCTCGAGCATATTGCCAAATAATTCAAATACTCCATTGGGAACCACTTCTCTGTTCTCAAAGACGCCACAATTCAAAGCAGATTCTCGCAAGCGTCCACGGCCTCTAAACCTCAACGTGGAATATTCTTCGAACCCAGAACTTGCAACCCACAGACAGTCAGCAGTAGAGTATGCATCATCTGTTGGCCAAAATGAAAATACTGGTAGTGATTCTTCATTTTTTACACGACTTGCTCTGCCATTCTCAAACCAAAGTCATACTTCTGTCAATTCTGCCCCTCTTCCTTCGAGTTCTTTTGATACCGCTTCCATCTATTCAAACAATAGTGCGCATGCTCCTTCACTTTACTCAAATAGCAGTTCGTTTACAAATTCCAGTGACAATGGCATTAGAATTAGCAGCCCACCTCCACCAATCCTTCAAAATAATTTCTCCTCAACTACTCCACCACAAACTATTCAACACAGTAGTAGTCAACAAGGCACTAGCCCATTAGTTTCACCTTATCAACTGAAATTTCCAACCGCTTCCCAACCATCGTCACCATCATTCAGTAATTTCAGTAGTGCCACTCATTTTGATTCTGTGAAGACTACTCCAATGTCTAGTGCTTTCAGCTCACAGTCATCGATTAGATCATCTTTCCTGTCGCTGAGTTCTTCTTTGAATAGTGGCAATCGTTCTTCACTTAGCATGCATAACAAGTTGAACAACAATAATAGCCAAACGCTTCCTTCGCTACCAATGGTCTTTTCAAACCAAGCGTCAACAGCGAAACTTTCTGCCTATCAACAAGCCCAACTTGCATCATCAGGAAAGTTACCAAGTATCAGTGAAACCAATCATCACACATCTCTCACTAGTTACTACAACAGTGCTACCAGTAACAACAGGGTTTCCCTGGCTTCGTCTTCTTCCTCATCTTGGCTACGCTCAGTGTTGAACAATGATGATAGACGTATGTCTGTCAAGTCGGATTTTTCTATTAATTCTCAATTTTCGGTCAACTCAGACTCAAAACTCTACCTTCCACCATCAAAGCAGCAACCAAGGCAGCAACATCAGCAACAATATTCTCAGCACCATCAATCATTTGATTTCTCAGTTCATAGCGCTGCTCCACACAGTGCTGGTAACCCATCAGATACTCAATCAAGCCCATCATCCTCACACAATTTCAAATCCATCTCTAATAATTCTCTGGCGACAAGAATCAGTGATTTGATGAATCCTGAAACCACCACCAGTGCTAGATCATCCTCTAATATCCGCCTACCTGCTCTTTCATCTCTTACCTTGAGCTCCGGGCCAGAAACTAACCATAGACACAGCGACGGTCCGTTGAGCAAAAAGCCTACCATTGAGAGCATGTTAGTGAGCGAGCCAGCTTCTGGTACTTGTGTGGCTTCGCCGGCTTCGGAATCCATTATTGATACCGCAATGTCTGGAAGTAATACTAACTCTGAATTCAATTTCACCGGCAATTCTAATAATGTTGCCCCAACCTCTGTTAACAAACCTATCCCAACAATTACTATTCCTGGCAATACAACTAGCATTGAAGCTCTAGCTAATGAAAGCAATTCAGTCTCCTCTGTTAACACAATTAATAATGTTCAAGACATCGACGGAGATAAAGGAATGTCCGTTATTACCAATGGTAACATTACCCCAACCATCAACTTTGATTCTAATTCCATTTCAATTCCATCTTCTGATAAACCTCAACTTCATCAAACTAATTCCTTTGCTAAAAGTAGTAATGTTGGTATTTCTTACCATGGTCATATTTCACATCCTGGGTTCAAAAAGTCTCCAATTCCTGTTTCTGACATGCCTCATGAGAACTATGGGGACACTGAAATGGATGTTGATATAGATGTTGATCAAGTGGCAGCTGAAGCAGAAGAAGAGTTCCTAAAGAAGCAAATCAGGTATCGTAATCCGAATTTACCATCTTCCATGGAATTGCAAAACCAGCAGCGGTTTTCACAGGTGTGATTTCATTCCATTTGTACCAGTTCCTTTTATTTTATACGTCCTTCCTTGCCCCCCCCCCCCCTTTTTTTTTTTTTTCTTTATTTTCCCTAGACTTTCCTACATTTTTTGGCTCTTGTTATTGCTTGTTTTCTAACTATGATTGTCTTTTGATGCTACCTGCTTTTTCCTTTATCTTTTCAAAGAAAAAAAAAAATATTTCTTCTGTTACTTTTTTTTTCCAATGAATACTGCTTTTTTACAACAATCATGTCTTCTGGTTTAATTCTTTAAAAATTCGTTTGCATCCTTTTGCTCTTATTTTTATTACACACAGCACTAATATTTGTGCTTTTCTTCTTGTTTGTGGTATCTCTGTTTACGCTGTGCAATTTTGGTTTCTCTGCATTTTATCTTCTTTTTTTTTTTATTATTATTTATTATTATTATTTCAGTTATCTATACAGTAATCCTGGTTGTTTGCTTTTCACAGCTATTATCTACTTGTAGTATCCAGCTATCTATCTATCATATCTGGTCCATCTCTGGTGTTTGGGTGTTCTTTTGGAGATGATGACTGAGTGAGAGTGCATGTACACCTGAAAATCGTCACCCGGCCTCATGCCCCCACTAGCGAAGGAAAAAAAATTAAGGGAAAAAAAAAATCGCTGAATGTGAAAATGCATTGCACCACATTACTCCTTGTTGCACGACTACAGATCCACAATTATAATTACAACGTCTCAGAAAAATAGCCGAGCTGTTAACGAGTGCGTCTTTTTGCTGGTGATTTTTAAGTTATTTTCTGCTTTTTTCCATCGATAACCACTCCGATTATTCTAGTTTTTGTTCCCCTTGTGGTTCGCCTCCCCTGTTGCTGTGTTTTTTCCTCAAAGTAAAGTGCTGTGCTTATTTGCGTTAATCCACATCAAAAAAAATTAGCACTCCTCTTGTCCAAATTTACGGTCTGCAACATATTCCAACATCGCATTGCTGGTGATCTGCCACATACTGAAGGATCCATAACCCGCATAATATATACTATCCAGTCATATAATGTCTACCCAATCCTATTCTTACGACGGTCAAGATTCTCACGCGTCACTGGGTTCCCAAGGCCAGTCTACTGGCCAAGGGTCTAATGCTGCTACAGTTTCTGGATCGACCACTGTCAACCAAGTTGCTGCCAACACTACTGGACAAAGCCAACACCAGCAGACCACTGCTGCTGCCGCCGCTTATTATACCCAAGCATATCCTCAACAACTGCTGCTGCAACAACAATCGCAACAGCAACCACAACAACTGCTGCTGCAACAACTGCCACAAGCGCTGCAACAACTGCAACCGCAATCGCAGCAACAACAACAACAACAACAACAACAACAACAACAACAACAACAACAACAACAACAACAACAACAACAACAACAAC
>JASTVC010000098.1:0-42921 GCA_031125765.1 Saccharomycopsis amapae | reverse complement strand
ATGATGATGATGATGATGATGATGATGATGATGATGATGATGATGATGATGATGATGATGATGATGATGATGATGATAATGCGATACAGATGAATGGAGGCTCCACTGAAGCTGGACTCAACAACAAAGAACTTTATGAAGAAGTATTAAAGGATGAGGACCGCCTTGATAAGATCAAGTTTAAATTTGATGATGATCATAATAACACAGCACAACAACCCAAGGCCACACCCACCAACCAGCATCATCAAGTTAATTCAATTATTCTGTCGATCGATTCAGAAATTCAGACATTGAAATTAAAGTACCATGAAAACTCCAAGAACTTAAAACTACTCGATCTGCAAATTACAAATGAGTTATCCCAAATTTTCAAAACCCTTGTTAATATCTTCCCCATTGCCCCATTAAATTCTAACCCCATTGAGTTCTCATTGCTCGGATTAAGACTCAGCAATATCTGTTATTTTATCCGGTATCCAAACTATAACAGGGGGACGCAGAATCATCACTCTGCCGACGATGATGACCTTGTGTTTTTGTCTAAAGACGACCTTCAATTGGAAATTGATGCCTGTTTAGGGTACGTCACCACTTTAGTCCAGCTTCTCTCGTTGTATCTTGGTATTCCTTTAAAGTACCCAGTGATTTCCTGCGGAAGTTACTCGGTGATATGCGATTATGTCAGTGCGTTAAACGATAATAACAAGGTGTTTCCTTTACACTTGAGCAATAAGTACCCAGCAATGGGACTCGCAGGGTCGCTGAAAAAGGTTATATTGTTTAAATTCGAATATGGGGTGAGTCTATTGAATAAGAATATTCAACAAATCATGGCCTCCGAGGGCCTAGTAGGACCTGATCAGAGAAATATTTTGGGGAACTTAAAAATGTTGTTATTATATTTGGCCTCCAAGGATTTAGGGACATCATGAGGGATTAAAAGAATAGTTATTTTTTGCTAATAGCAGGAAGTGTTATTTGACAAGTGTTATATGGTCTCCAATTTCAGATGGCCGATACAAAATGAATTTACGTTAAGAAGGGGGAAATTAATAAGGGTATTCTCTATAGATTTTTGTATTATATTATATTATATTATCTAAAATATATGAGTTTTTCTTCATTTTGTTTACTAGAGGAATCCGCAGGTAAGTTTATGAAAATCATATTTCGGGGATTAAGATCTAAACAAGCAAAGGGAAGACTTTCGTCATCTTTGGTTCTCACATAGCAGGGGTAAATAATAGTAGCTGAGGAAGTTATCCACCATACCAAGAGCTCACCATGATATCTCTTCTACTTCATGCTTTTCCTAGCTTGATATCACTCTATTTTCCAGGTGGTTCAAAAGCTCAGTTGCAAATACAATGTTAAGTACAATGAAGCTTACATTTTTATCTCAGTTCAGAAAAGCAAATGAATGCACATCTTCAAGATGTTTAATTGCAATTAAAAACCTCTTTTGTAACACACACAAAACCTAAAAACTCAAAAACCCATGGAAAGAAAAGCGTAACAAAAAAGTATGCAAATTAAAAAAATGATTAATATACCCGTATATCATCAAACCAACAAAAATAAAAAGCATCAACAATCGTCATGAATAAGCAGAACCGACAAAGCAACTTTAACCCAAAATGAGCTCGTAAAGAATAATAATGATGTTCACCAAGATTAATGGAATCCGAAGCAACGTTCTTGTGGCAGATATTAAATTGATCATTCTGCCCTTCACACTAACATCATTTTGGAATTGCTTGCCACTGCTACCCCAACCAATTCTATTCAAAAAGCGGTCTTCACTCAAGACAGCCACGGCGTTGACAAGAAGAACAACCACTAATGTTTCAGTTAGTAAAACAAATTATTCACAAAACTTTGAGCTTAATATCTAAAAACGTCACACAAAGATTGAGAGTCCAAAAATAGGAAATTGTTAAAAAACGGCTATTCAGAAGGAAGGCAACTGTTTCCTCGTCTTAGATGTGATCTCAGAGATTGTTCACGCTAGTTAATCATCATAATAGCACGCCCTAAACAAAAAGACCCATAACATCAAACCTCAATCAGGCAAACAATATAATAGTCAGCACATACCGTATAAAAGCTTCCCAAGCCCCATCATCTTGTATTGAGGGTTTAGTGGTTTGAAGAGAGAACTGTAAAATTCTTTCTTGGAGAAGGAAAAAAAAAGAAAACAGAAGTGAAATAGTGCTAGAGAATAAAGGAAATCGAGATGAATTTATACTTGTTTCTGAGAGAAAAAAATTTTTTTATTCGTCGGCCACCAAACAAACAACAAAGAGTCTGACCGGATTATTCACATGTGCACGTGTACGCCGGGGGAGATACACCCCGAACCACGCCCTAGCAGTGCAAGGGAAGTAGAGGAAGCAGAAGAAGCAGGCCGTTGCTAAGTGGAAAAAAAAAGGCTGGCAGGTCTTGGTGTAATCAATTTCCGTATCCATCTACAGTTCTACACTTGGATCACAGGTTCTAGCGTCTACTCTAATATGAATTGAATGATCTTCTAATTTTATGACTCTCTAATCAAAGATCTCTGCAAAATACTCAACAACTAAAATTAATACCAAGTCAACCCTCCCCGTGGACAGTAAAATAAACATATAAAATCAAAACCATGCCCATTTTTCATTGGCCTCCCAAATCAAGCCTTTATTTTGTTCAATAAGAGACTGGTCTAAGACATTGAAAGATGTTATCGCACTCAAAGATTCCTCATTGGGGAGATCTAACTTCCCCTTGAGTTTCTCATTGATCCAGTTTCTGAAGGAGTTTCTTTCAAGCACTTCAGTGTTGATTGAAGTTTGCCAGATCTTGATCCCTTTAGCAAAACGATCACCATCCAAGGCGCCACCAACATATTTCACCATTTCTGAGATTAAAATTTTGTAAACCCGTTCTTCCAAATTCGAATCGTAAACGGCCTTGTCATCTGAAGTCTCAGAAATAAAACATCCGATTTTCAAAACTTCAATATCCTGATCATTGAAATTGTAGGTCCAAATGATGAACCCCACAGTTTCCTCTTCACCTTCACTTTTCCTTGTCAAATTCAATCCGAATTTTAAAGGTTGAGAGTTATTCAAATATTTGTTATAAAATGCTGACCTTTCATGGAGACAATCTATCGAGCTCACATTAAAGTCCAAGAATAACCGAACATTATTAATTCCTTGTTGGGTGTCTTCGGTACACCGTTTAATAAATTTCAACTGATCGTATTCATTAGATTTGTTAACCAATTCCTCAAAACCACCTTTATCTATTAAAGCTACCTCAAGTGATGATCCCTTATCAACGTTTTCAAATGGCACATTTAGAGGAATATTTATCCATGGCACATGTCTGGAGATATAATGATTTCTGGCGTAATATTCACCAATTTCACTGTACAATGTATTGAAACTGTAATTATCATCACAATCCCCGTAATTTAGAAATTTTCTACTCCAATCGTTCAACAAGTCTATAATTATTTGAGCATATCCTTTCTTCCTTTGGTTTTCAAATGTGAAGACCGACCCGATGCACCCAGTTTTCACCTTTAATAGTTCCACAGTATCTTTACTAGTAGCCTTTATTCTATGAGCGTCTCTTATCAACAATTCCAAAGATGAGACCACATTATAAGTTTCTATGGCATCATTGTTTCTAGAATCAGAGTCCAAACTAATGGCTAGGTCCCGCAAAACAAATCTCCAACATCCATGTGTTTCATTCGCACTACTTCTGTTGTAAGCCTGGGTATTTCCCAAGACTTTTTCACGAAGGTAGTATTCTTCGGTCGTCAATGAGCCTTTCCAAGCAACCCCATTTTGAGAAAGCACGAACCGTGAGACCTCGGTATCAGGAAGTGCTGGTGATAGTTGAAATCTTCCGGTTGAGTCATGGATGGTCAAATCCTTGATGGAAAGCTTCCCAAGCAAATATTGTGATTCTGTCATTCTTTCGTCCCGGAAAAAATATTTTCTACTCTCAAGAACCAATGAAGTGTCTTATTTCACTTCTTCTTTCCTTCTTCTATTCTAATATCCCAATATTTCGTTGTCCGATAATGATTGATTACAAAGTGTCATAGATGATTCTTCAGACCATCGCTTCGTAACCGTACCACCATGACGGTTCCCAAAATTGATGAAAATTAACTTATTAAAACTCTGTCGCACCTTTTGCCCCTCCATCTACGATATCTAGAAGTGTTACTCTGATTCTTTCTTTTCCATTTGACGATTAAAAGTTTTTAAAAACATGACATCTTCCCAATTCGATCCAAAGCAGCCTGTCCAATTGGCGCCTCCAAAAGATGACAAGATTCCACGTTTGGAACTTTTGCAATACGACGGTATTAAATCTGACTTAATTTATGTGGGGATTAAAGGAACCGTTTTCGATGTTACAAATAACACCAAAGCCTATGGACCAGGCACCTCGTACCATATATTCACCGGCAAGGACAGTTCTCGTGGATTGGCCAAGTCTTCATTGAAACCAGAAGACAATTCATTTGAAAACTCGTATATTATTGACGATCTCACCCCAAGTGAGCTCAAAGTATTGGAAGATTGGTTCATTTTCTTCAGCAAGAGGTACAATATTGTTGGTAATGTGGTTGATTAGTCGACGACTTCTGCTTTTTTTTCTTTCTAGGTGGGGACTAGCGATCGGATGAATGTTTTTGTTTGAGACTTTCTGTGGACTGGTTGGTTGTCTGCTTGGTATGATTTATCTTATTTTTTTCCCTCCCATCCCCATATATTTGTGGATGCTGGGGACGGAAAAAAATCTCTTCTCTGGCGTTGCATACGGCAGTTGCTATTGATATTTTAATCAATTAGCCAATGGGTGAATACTATACTCATTATTTTTATCTTGCTTACATAGTTTTCAAGACCAGTTCTTTTTTGTTGTCGCCAACATGACTCAGTTGTCATGTTTATTATCTGAGCTTGGATTCAAATCCACCTAAATAATAATATATTTGCTGTTACTCAATTCATCGTGCTGGTGTATTTTTCCTAACGCTGCAAAGCTGAGAGGTGTGTCAATTTTAACTGTGCTTGCCAAGAACATTACAATTCACCCCTTGGAGTTTTCAAAAAAATTGATGGCTTAACTGATGGCTTCTCTCTACAATTATTTAACCATTATGGAAGTTTATATTGTATTTTTCTCAATTTATACCAGCTACAACGAATAATCGAGAAACTGTAGTGTACTATTTTGTTGCTTAATTTGGGGTATTAAAAGATCCAATTTTTTTTTCAGTTATTGAAAACGAAATAGCACAAGTACTTTACTATTTTATTTATTTCCATTGCGGAGCCTTCATTTTGTGGATATGGTAGCCCTAGTTATACTCAGTATACGTTAGAGTTTTAGTTGGAGAACCGAATACGCGATGATGTGCTTCTCAAAATTATTTTTGACTAAAGACCATAATTATCCCAAAACTCTAGATGGACAAAAAGATAAATTTATTCTAGGATTAATGTTTTTTTAATTTAGTAAACATTGCTAGATCATGGGGAGAGCCAGAAATTTAGGTACTCCATCAAAGCATGCAAGCATATTTAACAACTTCTTGTATTGCTTAGTTTTGACTTGTTCAAATTATGTCGTCTAATCAAGTATACTAATGTTAAATGACTCTAGGATATCCATTTCAATATAGTGTAACTTTTCGCTGATTCTCATAATGATTGACAAGAGTATGTGTATTTAACTTAATGTAGAATTAAGGTGGCATTCATGAAAAAAATTTTAAAGAAGAGAAATCTGATCTACGGACTGGCCCTTTTCCCTTTTCTTCTTCCGCACCGCTTACTTGGAGATTTCATTGATTGAGTGATTAACTTGTAGTATTAATGGATATCATTTCACAATGATCTGAGAAAATGATAGTATTTAATACCCAATTGGAAAAACAAATAAATTATAATGCATACTCTCGTGCTCATTCTTCCATCTGTAAAGCTGATGTTCTTCTCTTTAATTATTCAATATTGTTGTATACCATCAAAGAAAACCACATAAAATGAAACGACAGGGTCCAATGAAAAAAAAAGCGGGGATCAAAAACGAACCATATTGCTGCTCTTAAAAGCACAGCATATTTTTTCTACATCAATAATGCTAGGCGAAAGTCTCCTCTTTCTCAGAATACTGCATGTTGATGAACATATGCAAGTTTACCAAAGACAGTAATACAAGTACATATTCGCCACAGTAAAGTATTATTAGAAGAGAAAAACTATTTCTTGAAGTATGAAAAGCCAAAGTGTATCACATTCTAAACAAACTAATAATCAGTTTTAAAGAAATTATATCCAGTGCTTTCCAAAGCAAACTCAGTTATCATTTGAGGGTGATGTCATTTTAATTTTGTAGCCCATATATATTGTACTAGAGGAGCCAACTTTTAAGAACTGACAGATCACTCATACAAAATTAGTTTAATAGATCAATAATGTATTTCTATTCCAGTTTATTTGAAGTGAATAATAATGCCAGGAGTTTTGGAGAGATTATCAATCACAGAACTTTAATTAGATGAGCTCGGGAGAGCGAAATATATAAAACGACTTGGAATGGAAGCCCCTATAAATCCTGAAAATAAATAGCTATCACAGTAATAACCCAGTAGATAGCTATCTCTTGGTTCATCATCTCAATTTAACTTGTACCATATGTAAGAGGCAGGCACCTTATAATGAAAATGGAAACCAATAATCTTCCGGGCCTTGTTACTCTCCAAGCGTTCATTTAAAGGCTATGCTTAGACAGTTACTTACACCTTCTCAAATTCTATTTCCAAATTGTTTTTTCAGTTAAAGTTATAAAATTGCAAAAAAAAAGTAACTTATACATTAAGCTCTCTCAACATATCGACAAGCTTCTTTGAATTGAACATTCTCTTGTCAAACAGTGCTGAGCTTGGCAAGACACGAAGTAAATTATAGATGTTATCACTAACAAATGGCTTGGAATCACTGGCAGCAAAGCTATTTCCGAAAAAATTATCACCAGCTTTATGGGTATTAGCGGCTTTTGGTTCTTCTTTAACTGGGAAAGAAGGTGTGACATAAGATGGTACATAATCATCTTCAATATCTGTGGCAGCCGAGTTACTATTGGCAGTTTCGCGAGGTCTTTTCATAGACATATTTTCAGTTGACGCCTTGACCTGCTTCACAATCTTAGCCACTTTCAAAGCTTGGCTTCTAGATTTGAACCCATAGTTTGTCATGTCAAAATCTTCAAGTCCATCATCGTTCGTATCATCTTCAAGATCAGACGAAGAGTCATAACTTTCAATGAGATGTTCTTCTTTTAACTTTTTGCTGACCACTTTAAATTCTCCATCTGTTAAATAAGATTTGTAGTTGTTTTCATTTTTTGGGAAGTCTTTATAAACAACATTGTTTATATTCTGTGAATAATCAGTCCATGATTTGAATAAAACATTGGAGTCGATATCCACCTCGAACTCACTGAGCAAATTCAACCCGTCGTATTCTCTGTAAATTTGACTGAAAATGCTAAGCTCAGCTTGTTCAGGAAAAATTTCCTTGTAACGATGTTGAAGGTTTTGAATGGCAAGAATATTCCCATTATATAATTCATAACGTAGTAATAACTTGAAGAGTTTCTGAAGAGTTCTGGTTCGTTGATGTTTGACATGAGGCTCCTCAGCAGGGGTATTAATTGTATTGGAGTACTGGTAAATTAAGTTTTCTGGTGGCTTGATGGTCAAGTTCTTCACACAAACTTCAAAGAAAGACTTAATATTAGTGTAATCATTCACCAAAATCAAAAACTTGAAATATTCAACCAAGAATGGGAAGTTCTTATGATCTTCTAATTTCAAGTTCTTCATTCCCGTATCAAAAATCTTTAAGGCAATCTTAATTCCACTCTGTGAATTAGAAGAGGTATTGTACTCGAACATCGCTTCTTCAAAATAAATGTGCCATGTCAAGTTCTTAAATCTTTTTCTGGCATCTTTGAAGACGGTTCTGGACACAGATTTTTTGATTGCTCTTTTAGTGAACTTAATGTAATTGATGTACACCGTAGTGATCAATCTTTCAAGCTTTAATTTATTAGTCTTGATATTTTTCAAGAAATTTTCGTTTTGTGCTTGAACTTCAGGAACGGTGTAATTTTTTGGGTCCTTAAGAGCCTGTCTTGCTTCAACAATTTCTTCAGTTTCCTCGATTTGCTGATTATCATCATCACTTTCCCCATCACTGTCATCTTCGTGGGCTGCAGTATGTTTGGCCTTTAATCTTTCCAATTTAGTTTCTAGCTCACTGCGCAATGGTTTTTCAAGATCCTTCTTAACGTAGTCCTCGTCAGTTGACAATTGATCATATTGATCGACCAATTTATCTATTAGAGACTCAAACACCATAGTGATGTTTGGATGGTCATTCTTTAATTCGTAAAGCTCAGCCAATAAGTATGTGAGAACCGGCGACATTGGGCAGGACAGCAAACCTTCAGTCAAAATACTGATCCCAGTATCTAAATTTTCGGTTTTATAATTACCAAAAGAATTAATATCATTACCATTAAATTTACTATCAATAGAACTGGTGCTAATACTAAGGGGTTTCAACACTGGTGGAGTATCGACAATTTCCGAAAGTTTGAACTGAGCAAATTCAAACCAAATTTCGGGATAAAATGGGTATTTTTCCAAGGTCTTAACATATGCAAATTCAATTCTTTTGTTCAAAAATCTTCTGTTAGATAATCTTAATTTGTTTTGTTTTTCCAAATTAATCCATGTCTTATGGGACTGAATCGACATTTTCGCAGGAGTCTTAGAGAAAGAATTCAACATTCTCGTTAAGCCAGCAAATTCTTTGTACCATGTTCTTGCAAGCATATACTGCGGACTTGTATCTGAGATATATTTTCTCGCATTGGATGGATTAATCTCATTTTCAAATGTGGTGTACATTGTCCAAAGATCTTCAATCTTGTGAGATGGAATAATTACAGATTGTTTCAACGTTTTTCTTTTCAATTCTGTCTTTTGTTGTTCTTCCCACTTGGAAATAGGATTCCATTCATTAATGAACTTGATATAGTCTTCCCATATACTTCCAGCATTCAAATCTATCCCAATATTCCGAAGAGCAATATCAAAACTTTGGTTCACCGTTTGCCTTGCCTCTTGACCGCCAGTGATGATATCATTTTGTTTTCTCACGTAATTAATATACGATTTCCAAAGCTCCAAGTTACGACATCTTGTTAAACTTCTTTCGTATAAGCTCTCTGCATTACTATTTTCGTTCTTTGATAGTTCAAAATCAATGTATTTAAGATATATATCACCATTATTTGGGAACACTCTCAAGAACCTTTCATAGAGTTTCCGCGGCTCGTTGGGGCTGAATTTGCCATGCTTGTTTTGAGTTTTTGTGATGAGCTCTTTCCACGACATAATGTCTCTTTCATTGATCACAAGGGCGTATTCAAGTTTTGCAAAAGTATCTAAATTCTTCAATTTCCGCATCTTTATGAATGTTGGAACTTTTGATTCCTTTGATAGGGAATCTTTTGGCTTTGCCTCCGCAGCAGGCGTCGCTGAGGGGCTTAAGGATGCATTTTCAGCAGCAGGAACTTGTTCTGCCATTTTTTCACAACTGAACTGGAATCAATTAAATGGATTGGAATGTATTTGAGACTTTCCACTTCAGACCTATTGTTTTGTGTTCTATCTGCGATTCAATTTTTTTCAGGTTGTTATTCCGGTATTATCACGTGATTGTGCTGCCTATTGTCACCCACTGGATAACCGGAATTTACAAACGGATACAGGTGGATAATAACTATTCCTTTTATTGTATATCAATACATACAGAAAGAGAGAGAGAGAGAGAGAGAGAGAGATGAAGAAAAAACAGAAAGTGGTTCATATATAGGTCACATAGAAACAATTAAATTGACACCAACTCTTATAATTCGCTTAATCTATCATCAATTTCTTGAGGAGTTAATCTCTTGAATCTTGGGCCTGTGGCACCTTCCAATCCTTGGAAACCCATCTTAGTATTGTCTGGCTCCCCAATAACCACAATTTCAATAGTTTTACCATTCATTTCACCCTCAATGGTCTCCTTTAATGTCAAAAGTGCGATATGTATAGCATCTTCTAACTCCAATTCTTCATTATATCTCTTTTCTAAGAAGGTCTTAGCACTACTCGAGTTTTTACCAATGGCAGTAGCTTTCCAAGGGTAGAACGATCCACTAGGATCAACTTGATATAGACTGAAGCCAGAGGCATTTGGGTCACCCTCGTTCTTCTTTTTGGATAAAGTAGCATCATCGTAGCCACCAACAAGTAATGAAACACCAAAAGGTCTGACACCACCAGATTGTGTGGCTTCTTGTATGGTTTTAGCAATATCAGAAGTAAGGATCTTTACTGGCGGATTTTCATTATACACTCTTTTATAATTTGTGTGAGCTAGCTTTCTGGATTTATCAACAAGAACACGGAAGTCTGGGTTCATACCAGCATATGTCACCCCAATATCACCGGTCAAAAGTTCAATCTTATTGAAAGAATCTGACTTGACCAAAGTATTGTGAACGGTCTTTTCAGTGGCAAGAACAATACCATTTGTTGCCTTGATACCTAATGAGGTAACACCTTGTTTAACGGCATTCAAAGCATACTCAATTTGCACAAGCTTACCACTTGAATAGATGTTAGTAAAGAGTTTTTCATCCGATTATAATGATGGAAATTGACAATCCCCGCTAATCATGAGACGCAAGGCAGACAAATGTCCATTTGCAATACACGAAACAAGACAGAGAACAATGAATTGAAAAGTAGAGCTTAAAAAGAAAACAAATATCAGATAGTATAATATCATCTAGCAACATACCTTGGGGAGAAAGTAGTCAAGGAGAAAGAATAACGATCAGCCATAGTGGATATTATTTGTTATTATGATCTGACGGTGTATAGGACAATTGACACTACGCAACAACAGACAAGATAATTTGAAATTCTGAAGACAAAACCAATAAACCAGCTAGTGTGGCACACTCTTCAAAACAAATAAATCTGTCAATTAATAGTAGTTGATGGTGGATTGTGTCTATCTCTCTTACGCCACCGACCAAATTTCAATTTTTTTCCCCCAAACATTCACTCACAGTCACGGGACCACACCGACATGCTCACAAAACTTCAACATGTAGAGAAACTGAAGCATTTCAACGAAATCTTGATGCCAATGACAGTTTATTATCATATTATTTCCCGTATCACTAGTTGATTACCTTTAGTAGTGATACACTCAAGTATGGGATATTTCCTAAAAACCAGTTCTTCTAAATAAGCATGGGCGCCTTATATATGTATCACCAGCGCTAAGTCTGATGGCAATAATCTAGTATATATCAATAAAGTAACAAAGAAATATCCCAGTTGCCTTTATTTTTTTAGCATATACAATTTGCAACACCCAGAGTCCTTTTCAGACTCATTTTTTCCGGAAATAACAAAGAGAGAAAGCGTCATTGAAGCTATTAAGAGTAAATCAAAGTCCTTATAATGCAAGTAACAGCCCTTGGACAGAATTCAAATGCCTTTTCCGAATTTCCGAAGTATCCAACAACAATTTCGGGGAAAAGAAATCGGGTTTATTTCTAAGATTTTTTTAATCATATCTCCTTAATACCACCATCACAGTGTGACCCTGGTCACATCAAACATGGTGTCATCAAATCTCTGCTCAATAAGAATTTACTGTAACCAGGCTTAATATTCAAAGTAGCAACTCACCTAAGCGAGCGAAGATCAATCAAATCTGCTAAGGCTTTTGATGAAAGAATTAAGAGCTCAGACAAATATGACTTGCGAAATTCAATGAAACCTGAGAACAAAAGTTCAACTTCCTTAGATCACCTCACTATCATTACAGCCTCTTTGCTAGAACTTAAAGTGATGAGCTGACACGAGAAAATTTCTTACAGCCAAGATGCTGAAACGATTGTTAAACAAATGAATGATATGTTAGAAGATAAAGTTTTGGAAGCCGTCGCAGTGCTCGCGCACAAAAAAAAAAGATAAATAAGGAAAATAAATACATATTGATGATTCATGAGTAATCCGCAGAAAAGAGAAATAAAGATTTCATTATCTAGATCATATATCCCATATTTCGTTTGTTTGTTACATCACCAAAAAGAAAAGTAAATAAGCACCCAGCACTCAGCCCATTGAAAAAAAAAAAAGAATTTGCTTAAATTGGGAAAACGACAACCTTGCCATCAACCCCAGAAGTTGAGATGTGTGACTGATCAAAAAATTTCACAGTGGTTATTGTGTTTTGATGAACGGTTGGCAAGTCGGAGGAGCCCTTATTTTGCACTTTACCTTTCAAATCCAATTGTCTAAACATACTCAAGGCATTGGAACCAGTGTTTCCTTCATCGTCGTCATCTTGTTCTAAGCTTTTGAATGTTTTTGGTTTTTGGGAGGTGGCAGTAGTATCGATACTTCGAACCTCTTCCCAACTTTCTTCATCGCCTTGGAAAATCACTGGGAAACAATTATGACCTGCAGTAATCAATTGGTTTTCGCTAATAAATTCAAGTGTCTTAAATGACCCGTAGTTTGTTTTGCTTGATACAACATTGAATTTTTCATCACCTTTTGGATAAACTATGGTAATTGTAGAATCATTTGATACAAATCCTAAAACATCACCATTAGGAGAGAAAGCGACATCATGAACCCATCCACCTGGAGAGCTGATAAATTCCCCACAGATAGTATTGAATGGTAACTTGGAACCCCATAATGTTGCTGGTGGTTTTTCATCAACACCTTTAACATACCCACTAAGCACGTAACATTTATAATCGGCGGTACCGCAACTGAGCAAGACGTTATTAGGGTGCCAGGCAACGGAGAGAATTGTTGACTTAAATGGTTTCTTCAAATGTTTAGAAATCCACCAATCATTTTCTGGTTCATGATAACAAACAGAAATTACCTTAGCACCAGAACCGACGGCGAACTTATTTCCCAATGGTGACCATTTAAGGCAAGTGGCTGATCTGTTAATTCTTAAGAGCACCAAGTCTTTTTTGAATGAGCTGAAGCTGGCATCCAATGGTTTCCAAACGATGGCATTACGATCCTGTGAAGCGGAGGCAATAAGACCTTGGGAAGATATGTCAATTGCTGTTATAGGCTCGTCATGACCTGTCAAAACCGTCAACAACTTCTTATTATTATTTGGCAACACTTCATAAATTTGGATCTCTTTTTCTTGGGTGACAGCTAATCGACTGTTGTTTGGCCCGAAGAAAATGTGGTCGTTGACCACAGACTTGAATTTAAATACGACTGGACTGGAAGCCATCATCTTTTCTGTGAACAATTAGCTGAATCAGTTTATTGATTTACAGTTTGGGGTTGTGTTTGCCAGCTAATTTGCCATTTTTTTAGCCCCTATAATTTGCCTTGATACAAATAGTCACGTGTATAGCATGAAATCGGTATAACCTTTGAAGAGCACTTATCTAGATTTTAAGTACTAAAAAGGTCGATAAATTTGATATCGAATGCTTCAAATTAAAAAAAAAAAAATTATATAATTGAAAGATACATCTTTCAACTAAATTAAGGCTCGCTCTCTTGTAGGCGTGGTGATGGTTACAAATACACATTCCCTTCGAAGCACCAAATACGCTATACTAAATTAATATGATATAAACCGTATAAATTTCTATCGTGAATATAAAAGAAACTTTTTTTTTTGTCAATAAAATAAAAGAAGAAAGAAACGAGAAAGAGAAGAAAATAAATAAAAGTCTGAGGATGGGACAATTTCTAGGAATTCAAAATAAAAAGCATCCTAAATGAAAACATGAAAACATCTAAAGAGAGAGAGAGAAAAAAAGAAAAAAGAAAGAAAACAGAGTAAAAAATATCGTTAACATTAGAGACTTAATACTCTAATTGATCTTGTTATGAAAATGCTCATGACAAAGGAAAAAAAAAACCATAATCTAAATTAGGCACCAATGATCATTCTCTTGAAGAACTTAAGGTAGTCAGTGACACCATAACTTTCATTTGAGAAAGTCACAGTAGCAGTCAAGCAAGTGATATAGTCGTCATCTGCGGTGAAAGCTCTGGCGTAGACGGTGTAGGTTCCTGGTGGAACTTCATCTGGGATCTCCACGGTTTTTGCCAAACTTTGAGCACCAGCAGCAACAGGACAAGTCAAGTCGACATTTTGAATTTCTTCACAAAGATCAAAAGTCTTTTCAAGCAATTTAATATAACCGTAGCGGACGTTCACAACAACATAAGCGCCTTCTTCAATGGATTGCTTAAGGGATCCAGAAGCAGCAAAGGACAAATTGGCACCCTTTTGTGGAGGATTTGGGTCAATGGTGACTTTGTCAACAGTAAGGAGCTTTGGCTCATACACGTCGCAAATAGACACTGGTGATCCACCAGGAATTGGTTGTTCTCCTGGATAGGAGACAGAAGTGAATTGATTGGAACTGATTAGCTCTTCAGCGGATTCCACATCGAAGTTAAGAGTCAATGGGAAGGCAAAAGCCGATGAGACCACCGAAGCAGCAGAGAGGAGTTTTATTACTTGCATTTTGATTGATTGTAGTGTAGTAGAGCCTTTTTTTTCGTATCCTAACAAGATAGCTTGTACTAGTACTAAAAAGAGGTAAGGAAAATTATGGACGATAAGGGGTTTTATAAGTTTTCTTAGCTAAGGGGTCATAGGTCATCGGGTTGTGCAGCCCGGAGGCCCGACACACGCTTGTAAAGATAAACAATAGTCGTCAAAATAGTAACAGAATTTGAATGGCAGGAAATACAGAAAATGAAAAGAAAATAATGATAAATATTGGATAGAACATAGTTATATTCAAATTGAGAGACAGTATACAATAGAGGTTCGAGAAAATATAAAATATAGATACAATCTTGGGATAGAGAAAGGGTAAAAGAAAAACGCAAAGCATAATGAAAAACAAAACACAGTAAAACCAATTAAATAAAAAATTTAGAAAGATAAAAAAAGACAAAAAATGGCCAGAGACCCAATGAGAAGAGTTTTGATAACACAAGCGACAATCAAATCATTCCTTCTTTGGTTTCATATCTTCAGCTTCGGGATTCAAAAACAAATTGTTTTGTTCTTCAGTCTTGCCAACTTCCTCCTTGACATGTTCTTTTCTTGATCCAAGAGCAGCGTTAGCAAAGTTACTGGCAGCGGCAGATTGCAATTGTTGCACAAGGTTCTCGGTCAAATAGTTGTGATTATCTTGCTGTTGCTGGTGTTGTTGTTGGGCATTATGCAATTGTTGCTGGTGTTGTTGAGCTTGTTGTTGTCGCTGTTGTTGCTGCATTTGAAGAAACTGTTGTTGCACTTCTGGTGTAAATTGCGAAAAATTCAAACCCATAGTAGCTGTTGCTGCAGCATCTGCCACGGCCTGAGCATTGATCTTTTGTTGTTCAGCTTCTACCTGGGATTGATCACTGTGAGCCGGTCTCTTCTTTCTATTTCTGCAGCGAGAGCATACCTTATAACTATTGATATCCTCTGGCAATAGTGGCTTCGCACATCGATTACAGGCCCCCTGCTTCTCCAATTTTGTTCTTCTCATTTTATCATTATCACGACATCTTTGGCAAACCTTGTAGTCACCGTTTGAAGAGTCGTTGGGGCCGGAACAGTGAACACATTTGCCTTGAGCTGCCCGATTTGCTTTTCTTGCCCTAAGAGCCATTCTGCATCCAGGGCATAAGACAAATTCACTATGTTCCGCTGGAATAGCTTGGCCACACCGTCTACATGCACCATCCTTTCTTTTAGTCTTTGTTTGCCATCTCCTGGATCGTTCTCTTTGTAAATCACGACAATGTGGGCATAATTTATAAACTTTTCCAGTGTCAGGAGTGGCGAATGGCTTTTTACATCTTGTGCAGTCACTAGTGATAATTCTTCCGATGAATTGTGAATCCGCAGTATTTTCATTCTGATTTATCGAAAGTCTCGCAGCATTGTTTATACCAGGAACCACATTGACATTAACGCCCAAAGGTATGTTCATATTCAAATCAGGATCAAGGGCAAAAGTACGATGAACTGGTTTAGTTCTCGGTAAAAGACGTGGCTGGCTTTTGCTAACATCATCTTGTTGCTGTTGGTGGAGTTGCTGCTGCTGTTGCTGATGTTGCTGCTGTTGCTGATGTTGTTGTTGTTGCTGTTGATGATGGTGATGCTGTTGTTGTTCCGCATCTTGAGCAGCAGCGACAGCGGCAGCAACAGCAGCCTCAGATTGGGCCTCACTGTGCAGCTGAGAGACCGCATGACTTTGAAGGACTTCCTCGAGGTTTGCCGGGAGGTTTGGTGTAGCTTGATGTTGATTTTTCATTTGGCCAATGACTTCTGGGTCAATAGTTATCGCATTGGCTACCGCGACCGCGCTAGCGGCTTGCTCGTTTTCGTTATTCATAAGGAAATTTGGGTGGCCAAAAAAGCAACGAGTGCGAAATTAGAAAATTTTTGCTGAATTAAGGTGATATGCAGTAATAATAACCAGTTGTCCTATACTGGTCCGTTGCTACTACTTTAACTGCCCTTTATTTATGTTTGTAAACAACGCGTAAATTGCAGATTTTTGAGTTAGTTAACCCTGGTCTTTGAAGGTGGTTAGAAGAATTGAAGCGAGAAAAATTGGTTTGCGGCGATGATGCTTTTTTTTTTCTTTGTTTGTTTTTCTTCGTGAGATTGGGGAAATGATTGGTGTATGGATGGCCGGGTATCGGATTCAGTAATTTTCTCTTCATGCACACACATGCAAAGATGGTGTGATATTTGACGCTATGCAGGTTTCGACGTTGCAATGTATGTGTAGCGTGACTTTCTGTCGATGATCTTCTTCTTCTTCCCAAAATGCTATTTTTGTGTCAAAAAAAACCGGGAAGAACAAGAGCAGACCGAATAAGCCTTGCTGAATGCCAGAATCTTTGAGATCCCAGTGATGCCGGTCCTTCAGTCAGTATTCTACAAACTCTACGTGCGATGGAGAGAATGGCGGATCCTGCTCCTTAACCAGTTGTTTGGTCTCTGGGCCTCCTTTGATCGGCGTCATCGAGTTAGTGATGATTGGTTCATCATCACTTATTTTGTCAGAGCGGTCCTTCATTATGGCTATTTAGTGCTTTCTCATAGACTAAATTATTGGTACACATTTGAAAAACAAGTTGAGAAGCATCCAAATTCCAAAGCACTAGTATACGTTTCCCCTGCCATCATCAATGGTGGCTGCTCAAGTGATTTATCAGGCCCTGAATTCAACATCGAGACATATACATACCAGGAACTTTATGATATTATTCTTCGACTCTCTTATATCCTTGTTAACGAATATAACATTAAGCCGGATGACAGTATTGGAATTGGGATGCACAATAGGCCATTATTTGTATTTTATTGGTTTGCTCTTTGGAACATCGGGGCCAAACCAGCATTTTTCAATTACAATGTTGCCTCAACCCCTTTGGCCCATAGTATGAAAGTATCTGAAATTTCTCAGGCCTTCATTGATGAAACCACAAGAAAAGAAGTTTATTTTAATAATGATGGCTCTGAATCAGCCACTCTCAAACTCATTAATTCTAAGATTCCAGATCTTGGCATAAACTTTGTTGATGAATCATCAATTCTTGCCCGCATAACTTCCCAAGACTCATATCAGTTCCGCCTTCCGGACAATCTTCGTAACTCTTCAGATAAATCTTGGTCTCCTGGCTGTTATATTTTCACATCAGGCACAACAGGTCTTCCAAAAGCTGCCATTATGAGTTGGCGTAAAATTGACTTGGGAGCCTCTCTATATGGGAGAATTGTGCGAATCAACGATAAATCAACTGTGTTCTCTGCCATGCCATTATATCATTCGACTGCTTCTGTTCTAGGCCTTTTGCCCACATTTACTCAAGGTGGGTGTATCGCTATTACTGATAAATTTTCCGCTCGCAATTTTTGGTACCAAGCAAAAGTCTCTGGAGCTTCTCATATTCAATACGTTGGTGAAATTTGTCGTTATTTACTAAGTCGTCCTACTAACCCTGCTATTGAAAAAACTCACAATGTGAAAGTCGCCTATGGGAATGGTTTACGAAAAGACATTTGGCGCCAGTTTAAAGAACGATTCAATATTGATGCTGTGGGTGAGTTTTTTGCATCCACGGAATCTCCAATTGCCACCACCTCATTCCAATATGGTGATTTTGGAATCGGGGCATGTCGCAACTATGGTACGTTTATCAATTTTATACTTTCCTTCCAACAAAGGCTTGTCAAGATGAATCCAGAGAATCCTGATGAAATTTATCGTGATCCAAAGGATGGGCTTTCGCGTGAGCCGCAGGTTGGAGAGCCTGGTCAACTTCTATTCCGTATCATGAATTCTAAATCTACATATAAAGATTTTCAAGGATATAAGAATGATTCTAGTGAAACGAGTAAAAAAATTGTCAATAATGTGTTCCGTAAAAATGATTGCTGGATGAAAACCGGGGACCTACTACAAAGGGATTCTTATGGATTGTTTTATTTTGTTGATAGATTGGGTGACACTTTCCGTTGGAAAAGTGAAAATGTCAGTACCAATGAAGTGGAGATACAGTTCAATGAGCTGGGATTAGTTGAAAATGCGGTTGTTGTGGGTCTTAAGTTACCAGGTTATGAAGGTCGTGCAGGCTACGTGATTTTGAAACCAAACTTTGAGGTCATTGAAAAGATTGAAAAAGAGGCTGGAAAGGTGGATGATTTGATCCCTTACACCACACATACCAGTGAAATGTTGAAAAAATTGGCTCACCATGCTCAAACGCATTTACCTAAGTATGCTGTTCCTGTGTTTGTGAAAATTGTGAAACAATACAAAACCACAGATACGCATAAGATCATCAAGAATTACTACAAGAATGAAGAGTTTTATGAAAATGAAACTTGTGGTAAAGATGGCGAGGAAGTATATTGGTTGAGCAAGAATGAGTATAAGAGATTGACCAAGGCAGACTGGCAAGCGATTCTCAAAGCTGATATTAAACTATGATATAATATTTTTTATTTGCCGGTAGAATAAGTTTATATACATGTATGTATTATTTTTTTTCTTGTACCATTTACAGCACAATAGAATACATCAAGATTTGTCAAGAAAAACTATGCTAAAAACAAATATTAGATAACTACGCAAAGTAGGTTTTAAGATGATTGGGAAAATAAGAGCACTCCAAAGAACCCGAAATACATGAACTTCTTTATCGTAGGGTTTGTGGCTTCATTCCTAGTATTCCTGCCGACTTTCCTCTAATTGTTGTTTCCTGTTTCCATTTTTTTCCATTTGACGCACCGTCATGCTTGTGCATAAGCAATTGACAATTTTCCATGAATGGAAAATAAAAATAAATAGACCACTTGGGGACAGAGCTGTTCGATCATCTTACGGGCAATATGTTTTCTTCGACAAACTTTGAAAGATGCCTGAGCCTCCTGCAAAGAAACCAAAGATTGAAAGTGCCAAAAAGTCGCTTGGACCGTTCTCCAGCCCCTATTATCCCCAGTTATCAACTTTGAAACTCGCCAAACGCTATGATAATGATGACCATAAGCCGTACTACATTCTTCAAAAACGCTTGCATTCCGCCGAATCATCTAGAAACTCAATCTTGAATAAGGTGTCTTCTGATGGCAAACTTGTTGCTCATATGTTTCTTCGTGATCTAAGAATGAAGGATAATGTGGCCCTTCATAAAGCCAGTATGGCGGCCCGCAAGTTGAAAGTTCCATTGGTGACATTCTGGGTGATTTGCTTGGAATCCTGGAGAACCCATTCAATGAGCCCATTTCAGGCGACCTATTGTCTTGAAAGTTTGAATTTGTTGCAGAAAAAATTAAAAGAACAGAAAATCCCGTTATATATAGTGAAAGCTGAGAAAAAGCTGGAGATCGCCAGTTGTATTGAAAGTTTCTGCAAACTGAAAAATATTGGCGCAGTCTTCACTAATATGGAATATGAAGTCGATGAACTTCGGTTATTGACCACGCTAAATGATCAGTTGTCAAAGAGCAATATTGCATTTAACCTGTACAACGATACATGCTTGGTGAAACCAGGTACCTTATCTACAAAGCAAGGCGGACAGTTCAAAGTCTTCAAGCCTTGGTTTAATTCTTGGTTGCAATATTTGAAAGACAGAAATGAGGAATCCGAAGAGGATATGTATCCTTTCTTTGATTATGAATTAGTGTGCGACATTAATGAGAGTTTCCATTATGACGAAACTGAAGAAGCTCTAACAGTTCCTGGTGTCCCTAAAGAATATCAGCTAACAGGGTCACAGAGACGGAACTTTGATGAATTATATCATCTTGGTGAAGAAAATGCTTTGAAAACTGTGAAATCGTTCCTCAATTCTCCAAAACTCCCAAAATATTCTACCAGCCGTGGAGATTTATCAAAGCCATCGACTTCCCGTATAAGTCATTACCTTGCGAATGGTATTATCTCATTAAGAACTATTATGAATATGATCATCACTGACGATTCAATTGGTGATAAGTCTTTGAATTTCAAAGGTAGTACTCTCGAATATGTACGCCAATTAGCCTGGAGAGATTATTATAAACATGTTGTTGCTCATTGGCCAACGATTTGCATGTATCAGTCTTTCAGTGGTCCCATAAGCGAGGATCTTGAATGGGAAAATGATGCTTCGCAATTCAAAAAATGGTGTGATGGGATGACAGGATATCCTGTGATTGACGCTTCAATAAGAGAGCTTGTCGCCACGGGGTACACATCGAACCGTAATCGTATGATTGCGGCGTCATTCTTAGTTAAGCATCTCCTTATTGATTGGAGATATGGTGAGAGATGGTTCATGGAACACTTAGTCGATGGAGACTTTGCTTCGAATAATGGTGGATGGGGATTCATCAGTAGTTTCGGGGTCAATTCCCAACCGTGGTTCCGAATCATGAACCCCTGGACTCAGAGTGAGAAATTCGATGCCGCAAAGTATATCAAAAAATGGGTGCCTGAATTGAAAGACATTCCTGATGGTAAAGTTCACAACCCTTATTCCAACGGATTTTCTGCCGATGCCAGAGCCAATGGGTATCCTGAGCCAATGATTGAACACAGTAAATGCCGGGAAAGGGCTTTGGAGTGGTATGATAGAATGAAGAATTGAAGATGAAGCATAATGGTGAAGTATATCAATAAATTCAACCCCCTAGATCGATCTTTTTGGTGTACCATATAAGTTAATGGCTGTATGAACTCCACTTATTTATGTTTAGAATTCTTTTTAGAGTATATGATTATTTGGTTTTATTTTATGTGCTTGGCACTTTTTGTTTCATTGTAATATATCATTTGTAAATTTAAACCATAATCCATAGGTTTTTTGAAAACAAATTTTATTGCAATGGATATTCTACAATATTTCTTTGGATAAAAGCTTATGGTGAAAATAGCTTTTAGTTAAATGCAAAGAGGGGTAACTATAGATAGCACTCATAAAAATTAAACATTCATATAATATGGAATATAATATAAAATAAAGAAAGCAACACGCAAATAATAACGAGCATGGGGAGTAAAGAAACTAAGATATTTTGGTGATTAATGGTTGAAGTTTGCACCCAAAATTTCATCCAACTCTTTATTTCCACAACCAGTAAGAATAATAACTTTTTTATTCTTCAAGACAGTTTGCTTCAAGTTGCCACAACTCAAGTCCCATTGTAACATTTGGAAATCATTGTACACAACAAAGCAGTCGCTGTTTGGAAGTAAATGAAGTTTCATTCTAGACTTGTAGCGTGGATAAGCAATGGTCTTTTTGACCCATTCTGGAGAGCAGGCTTCATATTGGGTCGTGCCAGTCATTTCAATATCTGGAAAAACAGGAAGTTCATACCTTTGAAAGTCACCTTCTTCATCATAATGGCTGGAATCTGCCTCACCAGACCTGAAAGTCTCAATTTTAAGGACTCTCAGTGAGGAATTTCTGATAATTTTCACAAACTTTAACTCTGGACAAGAAAATTCTTTGCAAAGAGTGGTATGCACATTTAGTTCACTAGGATGTACCATAATTCCATTTGTAAGCTTTTCTTCTCTTTTATGGAAACCATAAGAACCGCTGAAGTTGACTTTCCTGAATTGAGGCTGCCGCGAGTCAGAAAGGGGTCTCTTTACATCCAATAACTTGAGAGAGAGTCCGTTTCCAATATTATGGTATGAGTCTCCTAAGTTGCAGCTCAGACCGAATCTCGAAGTATCGACCAAGTCATAATATCTCATTTTTAAGTCAGTATTTCTTATCATTCCAGAAATCAAGCTTTCCATAGAATCATGCAAGAAAAACCGAGCATCAAGCTTACTAGTAAATGGCCTTCCTTGAGGACGTGCGCTTCCTGTCCTTTTCTGGATAGCAGAAGCCGGTTGTATTGGAGTATAATGACGACGCTTGGCAAGTCTAAGTGTTCGATGTGGACTTTTTAGTGGAGAAGTAATATGGTATTCAGAATTCGTGGAAGAAGGAAGGGTAGGAGTAGAACGGCTTCTAGTGATAGCACCATATATTGGAGGAAGGTTACAGTGTGTAGCAGCAACTTGAGAGCTGCAAAGTAGTGATATCGAAATTGAATCCATTATAGAGGCTTTTGGTGTTAAAGAGCATTCACTGTTGTTGGTTTCTTTTGCACTTGGGGGTTGAGACTTATAACCTGCGCCGGAGGATTGTGATACCAATGAATATGAAGGATACGATGATGCTGATGATGAAGAAGAAAAGCGAGAATGTTCTGAAAAATGGAAAGAATTATCATCTTCCCTTTTGATGGGATAAATAGTATGCTCTGAACTCTTTATGCTTTCCTTTCTGTTGTCGTTTGTGGAGTCAAGAGGACCACAATCATCAGCTAAGTGTGAGTTAGCAGCTCTTGGATTCTCAGAAGCAGGATACGCTAATTTATATGCTTGGTTCAATTCTGTTTCATTTTTCCATATATTTCTTCCTTTTAGATAAGTGTCCCGGACGCAGCTTTCCCTAGGGTTGTAGGAAGTGCCAGGCGAGTAAGGTGCCTGCAGTATATCATAGTTCAACAATGAAGAGATCTTCATTGGCTCGCTGACCATATTTATTGAGTTGATAGAGTTATTAAACGGTGAGAATTATTGGAAGAAACAAGGTATCAAAAAAAAGTATATCGGCCAGGGAAGCAAAGTGAACTTCACTCAGTATAAAAATATTCCTGGGGAAAGGGAGTTGTAATTGGGAAGCACGGTTATTGGAAATAGCAGGTTACCTTACAGGCACTAAAAAACTGTCAAAAAAATCGGAAATATGATGGTAAATATACGAAAACTAGGGCTATTATTAGGTCCAAATATTCAGGAGATGATGGAGTTCGGGCAATTGACATAATTGCAAGATGTGATATTTTAAGTGGTCCTCACCATTATGGTCCTTCAAAAGAGAAAGGGAAAAAAAGAAAAGAAAAGAAAATACCCTCAATGCTCATTTATTGTATGTGAAGAGATGCTAAAAGAGTAATAAAGCCAGGTACTGAACTTATTCTTCAATAAAATCCTCAGTTCCTTTTCTGTTTATTTACTTATTGACGAAGGTAGGATGTTCTGAATATTTCTTTGTATTAGCTGTTCAAAAAATGGAATTTCAAGCAAATCTATAATTCATACCAGTGAGGTAAAGAGACCACATAAATGAATAATCATGAGATCGCTTGAAATGGAAGATATAAGACACATTTGAATTAGACTACCTTGGTGTCAATCCACAGAAATATTAGATAGTCCCACAATTCGTGTGGATTTAAGGAAATCAATCAAAATCATAAGAGTAAAAGGAAAACAAAGAATAATGAAGCAGATATTCTATTATCAGAGACCATATTCCATCAATTGAACGTAATACAATGGCTTTGGCGGTTCACCGTATGCTTGGACTCTGGTTCTTTATTAGCAACGGCCTTGAAACGTCAACCCATACTGAGTGGCGGCGAATGGTAGAAACAGAATGTTAGACGTCAAAAAATGTTACCAGAAGATCACCACTCATCACAAGAAGCTGCCAAAAAGATATCTAAATGAGGCTAAAGAAAAAGTAACACACACTTTTCTGTTCTCGACACTCACGCAAAAACTCATTCTAGTGTGCCGTGAGAGTTACAAAACATCGAACTAACAACAATTGATGTGCCACCTTCAAAAAGATAACAATAAATAACTGCTGACCAAAAATAATTGTTTTCCTCATATTGAGTGGGGATTCTACGTTTTTGTTATTATCAAGACATCTTTGTAAAGAAGAAATACGTCACCATGCTAACGCATTGATAGCAACGTATCAAGAGTTTACCAATATCCTCCAACGTTTTCCATAATCTTACAAATGCATATAAAAAAATAAACGAATATCTCATTTCTTATTTAGAACAACCAACCTATTGTGATAGAAATATATATCAATCAGAATGATATAGGCAAACATACATACACAGACACGCACACAAAAAAAATAAAAAATAAAAAATAAAATAGAGGACAATAACCCATTTTTGCAATCAATCAAAAAAAATATAAAGGAAAAACCATAATATCATCATAAATAGCGTGTTTCACAAATAAAACGATAGAAAAAAGCACATATTTTTTGATTTTTTTAGCCCCCAAAGATGAAAGAACTAACTAGGATACTAAAAAGCAGCACCAAAATCCAATACCAGCAGAAAGCGTTCTCTTTTTCCACTGATCAATCAATAATATTGTCATAGATATTTTAAGTTCACGAAGAACTTAACAAGATCATTGTGAAATAAAAAAAAAAATAAAAGTAATCCTGTAAATCACACTTTACGACTTCATGCTACCGCATTCTCCTATATTTCACTGATACTTAATTTAAATCTATTTGAAAAAGAAGATCATTCATCAAGCAATGAATACTGTTTAATTAACACGCATTCTCCTCCTTTTTCAAGCGGGACATTGTAGATGTAGAACATCCCTTCGTCAGTCGCAATCATAACATAACTCAGATTATGGCTCAATGCAACCACACTAAGAGCTCCTCCAAAATTTGGGCCACCATTAGTGGAACTGCCAGCAAAGGTATCATCATCATTGGCTTCTGGTATTTCGTTACCATCTTGATCAATCTTGGCTCTTGATTTTGGTAGTTTGATAAAGGCAAAATGACGGACAGGCTCCAAAATAGATGTCAATTGCTGAGGAAGGTAATTTGTCATAATTATATTGCTGAACTTCTTTGATTTATTCCAAATAAGACCAGATATAGAGGAAGACCTTTTCTTATTTGATAAGAGTGAGTTGATCAACAGCTCATCAGTTGGCGAGGCAGGCTGTGTGGAAATATCGGCTTCATGAGTTGAGGCTAAGACCCTTGCACTTTGGGATGAAGCATTTGAAGAGCTTGTGCTTGTTCTAAGAAGTTCATTACCTTCTTCTCCATTATTCTCGAGGTCATTGTCATTCTCGGCTGACTCTGAAATGCCGCTATTGTTATCACTGCCCAATTTGAAAATGTGGATAGTTTGGTTGCTTGAACAAGAGCACAACAATGTGGAGTTTAAGTTAAAATTTAATGAATGAATCAATGTTCCCGCCATACCTCTTCTAAATTCACCGATCTTCTTACCGCCTGACCTAGTTTCAAATACTCTGATGATGGTTCCTTTGTGTGATGCAGTGGCCACCAAACTTCCTTCACTATTTAATGATACAGCGGCAAGCTCACCTTTATGGGCCACAATAGCATTTATTGGTTGGATATTCAAAGCATCATAAATGATAATTGTGCCATTGGTTTGACTCTTTCCACTCGTTGAATTGCCACCATTGAGGGTGAGATTACTATCAGTTGAAACCACGTCCAGCAAAGGATGATGATCAATTCCACTGCTATTACTTGCCTTCTGCATACCCGAAGCATTACTCCCAAAACTTGATGAATGGGCAGGATAAGCTAATATAGATTCATCATTTACCGATAGAGCCACAATGCCTTGAGGATTACGTGTGGTCTCAATTGTATGTAGCAACTTCATACAGCTAACATCATAAATAAAAATTTGGTCCACAAGGACGACTACCAATCTTTTTCGATTAAGCTTGACACGGATTACTGCGCTTGGGAAAGTTAATTCACAAATAACAGATTTTCTTTTTGTGTTGATAATTTTGAGTCTTCTAGTTGACGCATTATTAACCACGGCAATTAAAGATGTAGAAAACAACATCTCTATAATTTTGCTACCTCCTGATTCTCGCTGAGAAAAGCATTCCCCAAAAGGATCACAATTGAATATCCTAAGGCCCTTATCGGTACCCATTCCAAGACAAGTGAAGTCTTGATTGAAGTTGAGGCATTGAATGGTGGTGCCCCCGCCACCAGCTCCATATCTAGAGTTATTATTCCAGTCCATGAGTGAAAGCGGTAAATTTTAACAGAGATCTATAAGTACCGCCTATAATATTATTTTTTATTGTATTCTTGAAGTTATGGTTTTATAGGTTATGGTTTTATAGGTTATGGTTTTAATGGCCTTTATTGGTGGGTTTATTTGGAATCACCCAGGAATTTGGGAATCATAGATGAGCCAGATGCTAAGAGCACTACGAGGTTTACAGGATACCAGTAGATCTACACAGCACCAGTGATCAATGAGAGGCAGATACCATATTATAATCAATATATTTATATATTTTAGGTCAGTTATTCACAAATATCCTGGCGAATTTTCATTCTCTGCCTAATGAAGGAAGATGAAGCCTGAAATCTCTGGGTGGTTCTGCAGCCCCGGTGCAGATCACCAAATCTGCCTCGAGGTGACAAAAAAAAAAGAAAAACTTCCCGAGTCTGTTTGTCGGTCAACGGTTGAATCTCTGGATGGAAAGTACACAAAATATGTTTTAGTTTCGCATTGTATGTGATAGGATTTGATCTTTTTGGGCTCCTCTTTTATTTTTTCAAAAGACTAGTATTTTTGCTAACACAATAATGCAGCACTTCCGCAACTTTTGACCCAGTTTTCTCGCCCAACGGGGACGACGAAACAAAAATTAACTATGAAGCTGAATTATCTTCATATATCAGCTCGGTGGACTCTGAAACTATACAAAAACGCGATATCTTTGGAAGAAACTTGTTGCATTGGCTTTGTATATCAGGAAGAGATGATTTATTACTTAAATTAATTAAAAAGAACCGAGGACTGGTCTCGGCAGCTCTTATGTCCGTGGAATTTGAAAATGGCGGAACTCCTTTACGTTCAGCAATATGGAATGGAAACTTTGGATGTGTGAAAATCTTACTCCAATCAGAATATATAGATGTGAAAACCAGGGAAGAAATGTGTTTGGCTAAAGATAGAGAAGGATTAACGGCAATTCAGTTAGGGTACGAATTATGCGACCCAAGAAATTTCAAACTAATGGCCACGAGCATTGGTAAAGAGAATGATCATTATAATAACTCCGTTATTGGATTTAATGTGGGAGAGAAATTTCCTAAACCAGATAATAAAAATAACGAAGAGGAAGCCCAAGCAAAGGAAAAGAGAACCAGTGACTACACAACAGACTGGTGGAATGGCCAAATTAGAGGGGCGGCAGAGATATTTACCTTTGGTTCAAATGTTAATAATATTTTAGGCTGTGGTGATGCAGATGATAAGCTTAATAATCCCCATAATGTCAAACTTGATTTCAAACACGGCCTTATTCGCCCACGTATCAAAGAATTACAAATTTCTAAGTTTCATACAATGGTATTAACCACTGAGAGAACTGGTAATGTCTTAGTCTGTGGAACGAATAAGTTTGGTAGATTAGGTTTAGGGACTAATGATTTGGTGCCTAAGTACTTATTCCAAAGGATGGGATTCTTTGAAAATCTTCACATTGAGATGATTAGTGCCAGTGAAGACCACACTTTAGCTCTTGATTCAAATGGTAAACTTTATGCATGGGGTTCTAACTCTTACGGTCAATTAGGTTATGAAACTAAGACAGAACAAAACAATATTCCTGAAAAAATTCTATCGTCTGAGGTGAAACGAGTTCAAATTATTGGGATTTCCAGTTCTAAGATTCATTCTTTAGCCTTTAGCGAGTCATCAATTTACTTTTGGGGGCTAAATATTGGACAATTTGGGGCACCATCTAATAGCAAAGCCCTTAAGTATAAATCCCGCCGTAATGCTATGGTACAAAGCTCACCTTTGAAATTACCGATTTCTTATGGTCCGATAAAACAAGTGTTGGCTTTAGAATTTGCTACATGTATACTCACTCAATCAGGGGATATTCATATCTACATGAACTCTTTCCACGCCAGGATTGTGCCTCCTTCCAGTGCCTCTGAATTCAATAACCACACTGGTAGACTTGATAGGTTTGACATGTTCGAGCCACAACGGGCAAGTGCAAAAAGTACCATTCGCAAGATATCGAGCAAAGGAAACGTTGTTGGATTATTATTTGAAAATGGTTATGTGGTCACTTTTTCATTGGATGAAGCATGGTCTAGTGCATCTCATCTAGTATCATCGGTTGGGTATAGTGTGGCTTGGGGTCCTAAAAGACATGGAATGATGGCCATCGATGTGGATATTGCGACTGATGGGTCAGTGATTGTTGCCACATACGAAGGAATTGTATATAAGCGGAAAGGAGTATCATCAGTAATAGGTGTGACGAAGAATTTTAATAAGCCTGTGAAAGTATGCAATATCAATCGTATTGTTAAAGTTTGTTGTGATCCTTCCTTCTCCACATTTGGGTTTCTCAAGGATGATGTGGACTCTGTACCTTTGAAGTTACGCAAGAGCACTTTCTACGAAGATATAAGATGCTTGTCCCCATTAGGTTCCAACATCGAAAATGGTGAGGTTTTAGATGACGAACGCTATTTTTCCTGCCATTTTCTCGAAGCTATTGAAGATGACTTAGAAGAAGAAGACGAGCTCCACCGATTGATTGCCAAAAGTCATAAAGCTGATCTTTCGCATAATTATAAGTGGCAAATAAAGAAGCATGAGAATGATTTGCTTTATAAAACATATTTGGATCGATGGTACAAGTCTTCCAATCCTTCCAAAGCCTATCAAACAACCGTTTCAGATCTCAAGGCGACAGATTTTATGGTAATCGCTGAATCAATAAAATCACAAAATATTTATGACTCGAATACCTGGAGATTTGAAGTAGAAGGAGTTTACATCAACGTCATCCCAGAAATCCTTGCCTCTCGTTCCCTGGTTCTCTTTGATTTATTTGTCAAAGGCAACACCCTTACTTCTGATGGTTTATTTGTCCATGTTGATATCAATAAGAAAGTTGTTTCATTTTCATCAGATGTTCCGCTACTTGGGATCCTTGTGTTATTGCACTTTGCGTATACTGATGAAGAAATTCTTCTATGGGAGGAATTTTCTATGGGAGAACAAGTTTCACTGTTGATTCAGGCCACGAAGAAGTCTGTATTGGTTTTGGGAAGAATGTTCAAAATGGTTAATGTGGTGAATAAATTCAAGTGTGCAGAACCTTTGATTCAATCATTGGATAAGTTGGTGACTAGGAACAATGAGTTCAAGGAAGTTCTTGACGCAAAAGTGGTTTTGCAAGATAATGAAACAATGTTTGTATCATCCAAGCTATTATCTTCTAGATCCCATTTTTTCCGCCGGTGTTTTTCAAACCATTGGGCAAAGGATGATGATGATGGTGATTATAATAGAACTGTGAAATTCGAGCATGTGAACAAAAAACATTTTGAGGTGATTTTAAGATACTTATATGGTCATAATCCATTAAATCTTTTTGAGTTCCACGATAAGTACGAGCTTTTTAATTACGTCTTTGAGTTGCTTGATTTGTGCGATGAATGGCTTCTACTCGATTTGAAGGATTATCTTCAATACTATATCTGCGAGCTAATTGATTCCGAAAATGTTTCATTATTGATCAGGTATGCTCTTCAGCTTAATGCCAAGCGTTTGTTCGAGCTGTGCTGTTGGTACATCTTTCACAATATGATAGATATTTTAGTGAATCACCGTGATATTTCTCAAAAATATTTGGATCAATCGGTCTGCTTCAAATTAGATCGATATTTCAAGTTTTTCCATACATTGAGGAGTGGCGCTGCGAAGGATGTCGATTATTCAATAAATACTTACAAGTTCCGTCATGCTAGGCAAAGATTACATCAGTTTATATTTGACACAAAGTCATTTAATGAGAATTACATTGCCCCAGGATCCAAATTTGAACCGTTATTAGATTTGAAGCTTAATAAGGTTAAACTTCCGAAAGTCAAGCTATCAACTCATGAACGTCAAAGACGCAAAAGTTCTATAGACACAGGTAGTGCCAATGTCAGTATTAGAAAATCGAGTGTCTCCTCTTTAATTGGAATAAAAGGCATTGATTTACTGGATTACACATCATTCACTGACAGCTTTGCTATTGATGATGGCGAGGATACTGAAAATTTTGTTATGGTAACCAGAAGAAGGAAGTCATTGGCCAGAACCAGTAGTAGTAATATGAGGCGTCCTTCTTTTTTGAATGGTATTGGTGTTGGCTCTGATGAAATTCCCGAGGTTGCTAATCCAATAATACAGCTGTCTCCTCCTTCAGTTCAATCATCAAAACAGGAAGTGTATCGTTCAGGCACGTCTTCTGCAATTGGAATTCCAAAAAGTTCACCTGCTTGTTCGTATAGCTCTCAGATTGGCTCTTCTTCTAGAATGGCTAGCCATGGTACAAGCTCCATAAATAAGCCTGCTGGCTTAATCAATCCGGAGAAACCTTCCAGTCTTGCGACTTCATCAACTTATTGGCCAACGCTTTCAACCGAGAAGATGTCAGTGAAAGAAAGAAAGAAGAAATTTAGTAACAATGTTGGCAAGATTTCTATTGCCAAGCATGAAGTGGCCAAGGAAACAAGAAACCCCGGAAATCCTTGGTCAAAATCTTTCAATAGTGTAGAAAAACCTTCTGATAAAAAATCTATATCTCTTGGAGGAAACGGAACCAGCACCAATGTTGGCACTTCTACTGCTCCGGTGATTCTTTCATACGCCAAGCCTAAGAAAACCGAAGAAGAATTCCCATTATTGGGTGGTGGAGTATCAAAAGAAAACGGCAAGTTGAACTTGGCGGATATTATTCTTCAAGAGAGTTTGAAAAAGGAAGCCAAGTTAGAAAAAGAGGCATCCAGAAAAACCTTGGCGGAAATCCAACAGGAAGAAGAGTTTAATAAATGGTTTGAGGAGGAATCCAAGAGAGTACAAAATGAATTGAGTGCTTTTGAGGATAACGTGAAAACAAACAAGGACAAGAAGAAGGTGACTAAATCAGATAATGTGGTTGGTCTGAAAGCTGCCAAAAAGAAAAAAGTTATTAGTAATAAGAAAAATCTTTCACAAAAGAAGAAAACCACATCGGCTGTGGACCAGAAGAACAACTTGGGCAAAGATATCGTGATGGATGACCAAAAGAATGAGGTATCAAAGACAAAGAAAAAACATGCCAATGGTGACCAGAAGAAGGATACAACTCCTGAGCTGTCGGAAAAGGGGAAGCAAAAAAGAAAGAAACCACTGGATAAAAAGAAAGGCAAAGAACCAATGAGCCCGAACGCTGAATCGTCTAAAGAGAATGATGATAAACGGAAAAAGAATGGAAAGCGATCCGCTGCCAACCCTAAGAGCGCGAAGAAGGACGATGCCCTAAAGACAATAGACAAAAAGCCTGAGGCACTCTTGTGATTTTTTATGATTTTTTTTTTCTGTTTATTTTATTTTTGTGTATACTGAATTTTATTTTTAATTTACTTGGAAATTTTTTTCTTCCCTCAGTTTTTAGGTTACCATTATTTCTAGGTACTGTTATTCGTTATTTTAATATTCATACAGAGACAATAAAGATTTGAAATAATTTATGAAAGTACAATTATTAGAATACATAGTAAATCACCCACACTTCTCGGGGGAGGGGGCATTCGAACTGTTAGAAGATTGTCAAAGTAGAAAACCAGAAAGAGAGAATGAATGAAGGTTTGTTAATTAAAGATGTCAGTGAAAACATTGGGGGGGGCCGAATGCAAAGAATAATACCAGCAGCGCAGCACATATCAAAACAGCCGGGAAAAAAAAACAAATACAAAATGCGATCCAGAAATTAGGTGAAGGTAGAGAAAACTATGATAAACAAAGAACATTAGCCATAAACTACAGAGAGAAGAACATATATATATGTATATATGTGATACATAAGGAAACAATTTCAAATGTTATGTTGTCAGGACCATTCCAAAGTCTTTCTCTTTCGCTAAAATCTGACGCCACCACTCTGGTGGAGAAACAGCCTATCAGTCACAGAGAAAGCGAAGATTGCTCAATAAAGGCCCAAAGGTTGTTGAGAAAAGTGTCAATACGGGCAGTGAAAAAAGGGGGAGGTGAAGTTGATAATGATTTTAGATTTCAGAGAAGCAATAGTGATGTGAGTGGTGTCTATGAGCCCAACAATAGCGGTGTTCATCTTTACAGCAATTTAAATGGGATGATTAAAAAGCTCAATATGAGTACTCTGCTGTTTGCTAGCAGTGACTCCCCAGCGATAATTGCGTCTTCTCCCAGGAAGTCTTTCAGGTTACCTACCAAGGAACATCCTCTTTTTGACCTTTCGGAGCCGCTAAAAGATGAAAAATTACAAAGGTGTAACAATAATAATATCACAGAGCCTCAATGCGAGTTTCATCATCCACAGCGAGTACGAGCGTATTCATCTCCAGCAACACAACAACAACGGTCCATAAAATTACAGATTAGAGCAAAAATAACGGAATCGAGGTCTAGTTCTTTTAAATATGACACAAAGCAACAACTAATTGACAAATTACCTATGGAGATGAGCCAGCTTTCCAACACATTGGAGAAACCTCCAACGTTGCTCAGCAAAAGAGAATTAAAAACATATTCCCATTATATTTTGAAAGATGATGGTAAAAATCGTGAGCCAAAGTTTGATAACTTTGGTGATACCATTGTCGATTATCATTTGTCAACTCATGAGAGCGAAAACCCCAAAACATTGCTTCGATGGAACCAGTTTCTAGTGGATATTGATCTCTTGAAACATTCTAACACAGAGGATTCAACCATTGGAAGTAATGATTTCGGAGCTGATGTTGTTGGTAAGTCAGGGGAAATATTACAGAGACTAGATTCTGGACTTTTCAAAACTTTTAAAAGTTTACTTTTCTCAGGGATACCCATGCAACTACGAGCGAAAATATGGATGGTTGCTTCTGGCTCTTCCAGGTTTCATAACCCCGGGGAATTCGAAATATTGATCAATGATGAATACTGGGATCGAGTAAATATTGAAGAACATGAACAATCGCTATCGAAAGCAAAGAAGCAGATCAGATTAGATTGTGCTCGGACAATGAGAAATAATATTTTTTTCAAAGACCCAGATGGACCGGGGATAAATAAATTAAAGAATGTTTTGATTGGGTTCATTAGAAAATACCCCATTATTGGCTATTGTCAAGGAATGAACTTGATTGTCGCGCATTTACTACTCATATTTGTATCCGCCCAAGAGACATTCAATTTTTTTGAAAACTTGGTAGTTCGTATTCTCTGTGGTCCTAAATACTTTGTGTCCCCTTTTAGAGAAATCGAATTTAATATTGAAATCATAATTGGTATTGTCCATCATAGAATGCCCCAGTTACATGACTTCTTGGTGGTCAAGCATGAAGTGAATTGTGAGATCTTTCTATTTAATTGGTTCCTAACAATATTGATAAATGTTCTTCCCATGGAGATTTTGTTCAGGGTTTGGGATTTAATTGTTTGTTTGGATGGTGAAGTAGGACTAATCAAGATCATGCTTGGGATTTTCAAATTTTTGGAAAGATTCTTAATAACCAATGGCAATCTCGGCGAGAGAAAGGATGACAGTATTTATGATGTATTAATAAACTTGAAGTCTCTAGTCGTTAAGGAAGGTCTAACTGCAAATAAATTGATAGGGTTACTGGATACTTTTAGCGATGTGATTACCCAAGAAAAATTGGAGAGTTATAGGGCGCTCTCATGACATTTCGATAATAATTTTGGCAAATTGTGAAATATTGCGAAGCTAGAAGATGTCGTGGGGATGTACCAAAAGTCTCGTCTATTTTTCTGTTTAGTCGCAAAGCACTTTAACAAGTTTTAGGCAAGTAATATGGGTTATTTACCAAATATTATTTTAATTGGTTAAAAACAAAAATTTATCTGCTGTTAATGTATCTATCATCGGCACATCTTGAACTTTCACTATTTTCCAGTACATACAGTGTTACTTTGACTTCATTGAATACATTACGGTGACTATTTCCACCAGTTTATTCTTTGGGATCTACTCTTGGTTTTGACACCATGAATAAATTGAATGAATTTATTTCGCGAAGACCACATTTGGAAGTCTAAGATTTCTCGCGTTATACGCATTGGATGTTATTTTGTTAAGGAATGGGCTGAAAAAGGGATCGGTTGCAATGGCAAAGATGATGCAGTCGACCATTATCCATTACAAGCAACAGAGGTTGAGGTTGGTAAGTAGTCGTATAATGAGATATTAACTAAGATAGTTAACTGATCGATAGTGTAAGTTTCTTCTAAAGATTAAACTAGACTAAAAGTTCACACGATCCATAAATAATAAACTTCCTTCAATGATAAGTGGAAGCTTCTTTAATAATATCCCAATAGGGAAATATTCTCATGCAGAGTCAAGACACTATTACAGTATACAAGATCTAGGAGTTACATAACAGCGTAAATAATATTTATTAAATATAAGTTGATGTATTAACCTTCAAATGAACTGTGGATAGATAGAAGTATAAAACCCGGTTGACTAAAACCACATTGGGAACCGGCCTGGTCTACTGCTCACGGTCAATAACAAATGGCTTATCACCCCCACTCTTGCAATAAAATTAGAAAAATTAAATCAGAAACACACAAAAATGAATAAGCATTATTTCAAAAGAGAGAGAGCCGACCCACTAAACACCACTAGAATATCCTCCAGAGTCAAATAAGTAGAATTTACTGGAATTTTTTGGAATTTTTTGGAATTTTAAAGGATGATAATTCTTGAGGTATTGCTGCTGAAATTTCTTAGTTCTAGAGATTGTGTTGGCACCACCACACCTGTGTGGTAGGATGGTTCACTTAGTGATCGACGGATGACTAAGATATTGTTCACTCACCCATTGACGAATGAAGTGATGTGGGCTTGGAACCGCTAACTGAATATATGCTACAACCTTCACTCTGGATATGATACTCCTGGCCAAGAAAATATTCCCTTAAACAGATATCAAAGGAGCTTCCACTTATCATGGAAGGTAGTTTATTATTTAAGGATCTTATAATCCTGTAGTCTAGTTATCCCATAGTAGGATTAGAAAAAAAGAACAACTAATAACGAACTAACTAAATAAAAGTTATTATTCTGACCTCAATATCTGGTACTTGTAATGGCGTCTGATCCTTCTACTGGTACTTCAAGAGAAGTACCACAGTCTGGAGCTACCCTGGATATTGGGCGGCTCCAACAGATTGAAATTCTATTATAAGTTTTGTCAATCGCTAGACCAAGTAGAAGTTTTGGCTCTCCCAAAATTTTGATTGAAACATATTTGGAAATCTGCTTTAACAAATCATAACCTTCTTCTTTAGTTTTACTGATAGCATTGAACTAGAAAAGTGTTTTAGTGGTATCCTAGCCTCTGTTGTTTGTTTTTCTGAAGTTTTGAAATATCTATTCAATAAAGGAGAAACTCGAACATTGATGTTAAATAGCCATACATAGCTCACAAGAACACGAGTCTCTTGAAGATCTTCTTGTTTTCATTGATTAAAGAAAGTACTGGGTTACGCTTTATGTTCTATCATTGAAGTATTTTCTTCTTTTTTTAGAGAAAATAGCCCAGGGGTTGGATAAGTTTTACTCTTTCTAGGAAGACAGAGCTTGGTGGGATCTTTCTTTTGATCGTGATAAACTTATGCAATATATCTAGGAAACTAATAGCTTTAATTTAGTATCTGGAGAAATTCTGGCTGATTCATTTCCTTTCCACATCGAGGTGTGTATTTCTTTGAAACCATTTTCATTTGGAATTATCAAACTGTCAATAGACGTGGCCACGTATAAGAATGGATCTCAGTTGCACCTTGAGAAGTGAACATGTAAATTAAGCGACAGCCAACAGCGGATTTGAATTATTTTGTCCATTATTTTGTCTTTGCTTTCTTTTTGGCTGAGCAGAAATGCAATAGCATTTTTCGTATTTCCCAGAACAGATCACCCACCCCAAGTACCGACTTATCTTGACAATTGTATGTAAACAAAATTATTTTCGGTTGTTGGTGCGAAATCTCAATATTACCAAAAATTATACAACCAGGGATGAAGACCTAGTTGACAAAATTCACGAATTATGGAGCATCTAAATAATATTTTGAAATAATAAATACATAAAATTTAGTAAACACAGCTATATAAGACTAGGATCGTGAAATTTATAGGAAAGTAAAATACTCAGAAATCAGTAACTTCTCATTACCTAATAACCAAGTTTGTTCCATTTAGAAAGAACCTTCTTCTTGGTGTCTTCATCGTAACCACCAAAGTCACAAGTGACAAACTTGAAGTCTGGGTTAGTGAATTGTGGAGGAAGGATACAGTTAGTGACGACATTACCACCCATGAAATCAACATTTCTTGGGCCCATGTTCATGAATGGACACAAGGCGAAACCCTTCTTATCTTGGAAGAAGTATTGGTCATCACCTGGGGTATGTCTAGTGACATAAGCCCAGAACAATTTTCTCCAATTGAAAATATCGATGTCTTCCCCAACCAAGACAATTTCTTGGATACAGAAACCAGCTTTTTCGCTGTAGATAAAATTACCAACCATCTCACTCAATTCTTTACCGGTCATGCCTTGCTTGACCAATTCCTTTGTGTCAATGCTGATGGCCAACCAGATGGCTTGACTTTCATATGGAGTAAAGGCGTCGATAACCAACTTAGATAAGACTGGGTGTTCTTTGAGTCTGATCTTAGCTTCGGCACTGATCATACCACCAATAAGAGTATGTGTTTCATCAGTGCATAAACCTGGGTTAGAAACTGGTAAAATAGCATCATCTCTGTAAGTAATGGCGTCAACAGTGTATAATGGACATGGATGACCAGTGTTTGGGAAACAGTAACCATGCATTTCACCGAATGGACCTTCTGGAACCAAGTGTTCAATATCAAGAGTACCTTCGAAAACGATTTCTGAATCAACTGGAACGAGTAATTCACTGGTTTCAGCCTTGATAACCTTGATAGGCTCACCAACCAAGGCACCAATATATTCACTTTCAGAAAGACCACCAGGGATTGGCATAGAACTAACCATAATAGCAGCTGGTGGGACACCGAAACATAAAGCGAATGGGATCTTGGTTCCCTTACCAACCTTTTTCCAAGCTTCAGAAACTTCTCTAATATGTTGTGGGTTCATGACCAAACCAGTAAGGTGCTTGTCATCATGGACCATAGCACGAGCAATAGACCAGTTAGTCCATTTTTTGTCAGGGGTTTGCAAAACGAACATACCGTAAGTTTGAATGTATTTACCACCATCTTCGTTATGCAAAAATGGAGCTGGAAGAGCGTCGATCCTAATATCGTCACCAGTGAGCTTGTGGGTCTTCACTGGGGCCAAAGATTCATCAGTGACGATGGTTGGTGGAATACCGGTCTTGCAGTTACGGACCTCGACAAAATAGTCGATGATCTTCTTCATTGGAGTTTGAGGATCCAAACCCAAATGATGGGCAATTCTGGCATGGTCGTTACCAAAACCTCTAAGACCACCAATACAACCAGCAATGTTGAAAAGGTTCTTAGGGTCTGGGTTTCTTGGGTCTTTTTTCAAGTTTTTGAAGAGAGGAACTGGCAACTTTTCTTCATAAACTTTTCTCATAATAGCACCAGCCTCTAAATGAGGATCAATTTCTTCAGTGATCTCGACTAAATCACCTTCATTCTTGAGGACTTGCAAAAAGTCTCTGAATCTCAATTCAGGTCTTAATTTAGACATTTTAGGGTTCAATTTTGGGTATTGTTAAATATTGTTTTAGTGAGCGGAAGAAATAAAGCCAGAATTCGAGTCTACGAGTCAATAGAGTTATTCTGTCCTTTTATAATATATGCACTGCTACTCTTTTCTTTTTTTTTTTTCTGCTGATCGCTCCATCGGCATTAGACATCGGAAGCATCCATGCAGGAACCGGCATGACATGGAAACGACATCAACCTGCATGGGTGAGCATCGACAACAGGATTTTCGTTGGAATGGGGAGGAAACATAGTGCAATGATCCTGGCTTTGGAGATGCCAATGTTCAGGAATTGAGTTTACCATAACATTCATGTATCCACAAAAAATGTGGAAAAGAAGAGAGAGCAATGACAATGGAAAGTATATGTTATCGTTGGATCAATAAACTTAGTTGATTATTCCTCGGTCGCTTTGACATGAGCTATTCCGAAGCTGCATGATGAAGAAAAAAGAGAAAAAAAAAAAAAAAGGTGCTGAATAAGATAGAAAAAAAAATATAAATAATAAGCATTAGATGCTTCATATTTTTTATCAGTTCTAAAACTTTTGCTTCAATCTACAAAGCTTATTATTACTCAATTACAAAAAAGAAAAATTAATATGGTATTCGGTTCATTCAGCAAGAGATTGGCATTCCATGTCCCAAGACGATCTGTCTATAGAAATTTCCATAATTCATTTCGCATTCAAAATCAAATAAACTACGAAAATGTCAATAATACTATCTATGAAAGACCTTCCAATAGTCGACCAAAGAGAATTGTCGTCGCTATTACAGGAGCTACAGGGATCTCCATTGGTATAAGGGTATTGGAGCTATTGAAGATGGCCAATATTGAAACACATCTCATCATGTCAAAATGGGGGATCAGCACAATGAAATACGAAACAGATTATAGATATGAAGATATCATCAAACTTGCAAGCCATTCATATACGTCAAAAGACGTCACCGCTCCTATTTCGTCAGGATCTTTCTTACACGATGGGATGATTGTAGTACCATGTTCCATGAAATCATTAGCTGCCATTAGAATCGGTTATACAGAAGACTTGATAGTTCGTGCTGCTGATGTGACACTTAAAGAAAGACGGAAGCTTTTGCTTGTAACAAGAGAGACACCATTATCTGATATCCATTTAGAAAATATGTTACATCTTTCAAGAATGGGGGTAATGATTTTCCCTCCAGTCCCAGCATTTTACACCAGACCTGCAACGATTGAAGATGTCATTGAGCAAACCAGTGGCAGAATCCTTGATTGTTTTGGGATTGATACCCAATCGTTTCCTAGATGGAATGGTATGACCAAGACAAAAGTTATTACACCTAAAGCCTAAACTTAGATAGCTGCCAAAAATTAATATAGTACTAAAAGTTTATCATGTCTTTTTGAGCTGTAATCAATATTTATACTGAACTCAGGTGTAACTCCAATTGATAATCCCTCATATTACATCAATACATTTATCGGAGCTTCCAAGAAACATAGTTGCAACTAATAATAGTTGTTTGGAGACACTATTATTGGGGTATATAGGATTATATCCCTGTGACTATAATGTCCAAAGAATACTATATTATCATTGGCATGAGACTTCTCTTCGTGGTGTCATCATTAAAACCAATAAGGTATTATTTGAACAATTGACTCCTTCACAATGCCTTGTTTTATGATTAATTTATAACACAATCACGACTTATTCTTGATCATAACGGTTATTGCTGAAAGAATATTGATTATGAGCGTCGGTATAGTTACTAAACACAATCTTTCCGACTTACATAGCACGTGTAATTAAGACCGGTTATGGTTGGCAGTAAGGATGCATTAACCAAGTAATATCCTAATAAATCATATCGTGGCGATAGAATCTGTTTTGGAGAAAACAACCATGAAAAGAAATGAAAGAATCATTATATTTTTCATCATTTTGTTTTCATTTCTGGGTGGTATGAATAATTAAAGTCCGGTGGCACGAACATTTCCGGGGGGTCGGTGTTGCCTCTGGTACGAACTTTTCCGGTGGGCGGTACGAAAATCACTGTAATAACATAAAAAAAAAAGAACGACACTTACAACAACTCTGGATTTTTGATTGAGATCCCAGGTTCCCACACATTTGTAAATACCCCTATCATGTTCTTATTGAAAGCATCTCAAAAACTGGCTACACCAAATGCCTCAAGGCTTTTGTTATCCAAGGCCTCTGCCTCCCGTGGTTTGACCAGTTTGAAAGCCTCATCCATTTACAATTCCAAAAGATTCTATTCTAACTCTACGAATTCCGAACCAAAGAAGTCTAATAACACTGTGTATTTAGCTGCTGGGGCTGTTGCTCTTGGTGCCATTGGTTATTACACCTACACAAAATCTACCAAGGAAGGTTAGTAGATTTTTTTTTTGATTTACAGTGGATTGTTCTTTACTAACGGATTGGCTATATAGAATTGACTGGAAACAAGGCTGGCCCAGTGTTCAACAACAGTGAAGTCTCCGTGGTTTTCGTCTTGGGTGGTCCTGGCTCTGGTAAAGGTACCCAATGTTCGAAACTTGTCAAAGAATATGATTTTGTTCATTTGAGTGCTGGTGATTTGTTGAGAGCCGAACAAGCTCGTCCAAATTCCGAATTTGGTGAATTGATCGCCAAATATATTCGTGAAGGGTTGATTGTCCCACAAGAAATCACCCTCAAATTGTTGGAAAATGCCATCAAGGAAAACTACGGTAAAGGGAGTACAAGATTTTTGATTGATGGGTTCCCAAGAAAAATGGACCAAGCTTTATCTTTTGAAGAACAGATTGCCGTCAGTGCCTTCACTTTGTTCTTCGAATGTCCTGAACAAGTGATGATTGAAAGAATTATCAACCGTGGTAAGACCAGTGGTAGAACCGATGATAACGTCGAAAGTTTGAAGAAAAGATTCAAGACTTTCTACGAAACATCGATGCCGGTGGTCGATTACTTTGACAAACAAGGCAAGATGGTCAAATTGAGTTGTAACAAGCCTGTTGATGAGGTCTACGCCAGTGTCAAGGGTGCGTTGTCCGAAAAGTTGAACATCAAATAATCAGCTGGGGCTTTTCAATTCGTCGTTCATTAATTCATTATAACTATATAGAGATTCTATATTTCATCCAATTATTGTTCATGATTCATTTTATTTTTTTTGGCTATAACTAATATTTCTCAAGCATGTAGAACTGCGATTTTCACAGTGAAATAGAGGATCCACTACCACTTTTGTCTCCCTGATTTCGTAGAGCTTCTGATCTGTCTAATTTTTTGGCGAGGCTTTCCACTTTATCTTGAAGCTCTTTATCGGAGCTTTCTACTTTGGCAAGCTTGTATATATAGAGGTTAGGAACATTGTTTTATTATCAAATATTATCAAATATCAAATGGCAACTTACCAAATCTTGCAAAGATGATTCCAAATTACTGGCAATATCAAAAACCGACAATACGGCAGTGCCGGTGGTATTTTCATCATCGGTCGCGGTGGGTGGGTTGATCAGATCTGTGCTAGTGGCTGTCATAGTTTTCAAGAGGGTATATTTATTTATACGTGGTTTGTTTCTTGTTAATATTATATTGACATACGACACGAGCACAGATCATTTATTATCAATTTTTTACACGTTTTCTCGCGATGGGGCCTAGCGTGCTCATAGCAAATGATAATACTATCTAACAAAGACGAGGAGGGATCCAATAAAGCATAAAATGTCAATTTAAGTACTTGAATTATTGATAAGAACGGTAGAATTACAAAATTTATGCTCGTGTCTCTCTGGCATAGTTATTTGAACACTGATGTTCTGCTGTTGATAAAATCAGATGCGTACAGCACGAATAATGAATTGATGTCAAATCAAGAAAAAAAACAAAAACGGATTCACACAAATCACTGAAAATTATTATACCCACTATCATTGACAAATTAATAATCTACTTCAATCCACTTGTCAATTGCCTCCCAAATGCCCAACGAAGAAGCCCAGGCGTTCCATTACGCAGTGTACGACGAGGTCCAAAGAATCCCCGTTGGCAAAGTCACCACCTACGGTATGCATGACTCTTCCTTATAATATTAGTGCGGTATCAACCAACTACTTGATCCACATAATATAATGATAGAGATGAAACAAATATATAATTTCATAGATATATATTCTAACATTCTTACAATAATAGGCCACATTGCTAAACTAATATTCCGTCCCTTGAACGCTCGCCAGGTGGGCCAATCTTTGAAATTTTTACCTAGAGAAATATCCCAAAACGATCTATACAACATCGACACCGTTCCTTGGTGGAGAGTAATCAATGCTCAAGGGAAGATTTCTCCTCGTGCTGAAGGAATGCAACAACAGGAAGAAATGTTGAGAAATGAAGGCGTGGAAGTAGAAGACGGCAAAGTGAGTTTAGTAAATAATGGTTGGTTTCCTACTACAGAGTTTGATGTAGAAGAAAAAGAAGAAGAAGAAGAAGAAGAAGAAGAAGAAGAAGAAGAAGAAGAAGAAGAAGAAGAAGAAGAAGAAG
>JASTVC010000097.1:0-43428 GCA_031125765.1 Saccharomycopsis amapae | reverse complement strand
TTTATTATTATATATCTTATATAAACTACGGATTTTTATACGAATATATTACTATATTACTATAAATTACAACTTTTTCAAGATCCCTTTGGTTTTTCAAAAATAGTGTCACGTCATCTGCAAACCCTAGATATTTTATCCTAGCAAGGGTGCCAGGTAAAGTATCTTGGTTGTATTTGAACCCCTTTAGATGTTTTTGAAATGATCTCAATAATGGTTCGAGGGCCATAATGAATAATTGAAGGGCATTTTTCCTTGAGATTTTGCTAAATATGAAAAAATATCGCGAAATAATGGTGTCATCGAAGCCCTTATGGCCAAGTTGGTAAGGCGCTACACTAGTAATGTAGCGATCCTCAGTTCGAATCTGAGTGAGGGCATAAAATAACAATAAGCATCTTATGGTGTCTATAGTTTTTTTATCTTTGCCATCTTTCCTTAAGTCTTTTTCTTATTTTATGTCTTTTCCGTATTCTCGGAGATCAGATTAGTTATCGCGGGTCATGCATATAGAAGGGAGGGAAACCCTTTGAAGCTATTCTTCGGAACAATAGACTTTTTTTTACTCAAAAACCATTTTTTGATAAGCTTTTTATTTGATACTATTTTAAAATCATTCCAAGAAAAACCAGCGAGATGACGACTGTACTGTTGAAATTCCCGACAGAATTGGTCGACAGGATATTGGATTTTGTCGATGATGAAACGTTGGTGTCCTGGCGTAACAAAGTTTCCCCGGAATTTAATAAATTAGTTGATGCACATTTATTCAGTTATGTTTCTATCAAACCCAGAAAACCAACCGAATGGAACCCAGTAAACGATCTTGATGAATGGTTTTTCCGTGACAAATGGGGTGACAGGGTGTTCATCGATGGGAAAAACGCCGAAGTGCTTTATGACCATGCGAGCAAAATCAAAGTATTGCTGGTTTTCCTGCTCGATCCTGAGGAGCCATCACAGGCCAAATATGTCGGGGAGCTAATTTCAAAGGCAAGTACTTTGAAATCGCTACATTTGAACTGCCCTGAAGTTGAAATTCGGTTGAACAATACGTGCCCGTTGGAAATTTTAAGATTGCATGTCACTGAGGAAACCTCTTTTGAGAATATGAATTTTAATTTCCACCATTTGAAAAGTCTTTCATTGAATCTGTACGATGCAATGATCGGAACATTACTTTTGAAGGACCTGGTTTTTCCAAAGTTGACATCCTTCAACAGTTATTACTTGAGTGATGTTTACGACGGGAAAAAATTACACATGCCTAACCTTAAAATCATTTCAATTATGGGAGAAGGACTTATCACCCTTAAGAATTTCACCCGCGAGTATTTCCCCAAGTTGGAAGAAATTTCCGGTCTGCCTGATGGCTGCTGCGAGGATGAAGGCAGTTTGACAATAGATTTCGAAGGAGTTTATGATATTCCGAGTCTTGAACATATTTGTACTACAGGGAAAATGATAAACTACCATCCTCTCGGCAGATTCGAAGGGTTGAAGGAGCTTGATCTTATATTTTCTGGTTTCGAAAAGATACCAGTCTTCGAGGGCGCGAACTCCGAGATCCCGAAATTGACTGACTTGGGGTTTTGCGTGTCTAAACTCAAAAAAATGGAAAACTTGGAGAGTTTGATCTATTTGGAGAATTTGAATTTGGAGGAAGGTAACATTAAGAAAATACAGAACTTGGAAAACTTAACCAGATTGAAAACATTAATACTCGCTGATAATGAGATTACCAAAATCGAAGGCCTTGAAAACTTAACAGGATTGAAAACGTTATTACTTACTGATAATGAGATTACCAAAATCGAAGGCCTTGAAAAATTAGTTAATCTTGAAAAGTTAGAACTTAGTGGAAATAAGCTTACAAAAATCGAAGGACTCGACAAGTTGATCAGCTTGGTATCATTAAATTTATCTCATAACGATTTCTCGAAGATCGAAGGACTAGAAAATTTGGTAAACTTGAAAGATTTGACCTTGAATAATAGTAAAAATATTGCGAAAATTGAAGGATTAGATTCTTTGACCACCTTAATGCACCTTCGTCTTTCGAGAAATCGCATTGAAAAAATTGAAGGACTACTAAACTTGGAAAATTTGTGCAAACTAGAGTTGGGCCACAATTTGATTTCACAATTAGAGAATCTTGAAACCTTAACCAAATTGACCAATATTTCTTTAGTAAAGAACCGTATTTCAGATATCAGCAAATTTCCAATCCTGCTATCATTAACTAGAGCTGATTTGGCAGATAATGAAATAACCTCTTTTGACCTTGATCTTTCAAAGTTCCCAAACTTGGACGTCTTCGACCTCAGCTTCAACAAAATTGAAGCATTTAAAGAACTGGTTCCAAAGTACGTGGAATGGAGAACTGAAAGACCTTTTAGTTTTCTTTAGCTAAGAGATCGGTTACAATGCCAAGCAGCATCACTAGAATATTCAACGTAGACTTGGAGAAAATAAAAAGATTCTCAGAAGTACTCTCAGAAGTATTCTCATTTATTAGCTTCATTGGAATCTTCGTTGATTCATCAGAAAATGCATGAAACGATGAAGATTTTTCATATTATACTTAAAAACCCATTGCTTTGGGTTCTATTTTTCCTGCCTTAAGGGTAAATAACGCATTGGCAAAAAAAAAAAAAAAAAAAAAAAAAGAAGCTCATGAAATTTTTATGAACAACTAATACTAAATAAAACCACACTAAATTTCAAAAAACTCGGTAGCTAATGAATACTGTATAGGGTCACTGGATTGATACAACTAGACATATTTCTTGACTTTTACAAATAATAATAACAACCAAATGCTACCGAATATTCTCAAGTTGCTATTAGTCCTGTTATCGCTTAACCAGCTAGTGAAAGGTTCAATTGGTGATCAATTAGACGAATTCCAGAGATGTGTTCAAGCGTGTTCTCAAACGACGTGTCACCAAGATTTGGGACAAGATGAGTCCAACAATGAGTTTTTGTCATTAGGATACCAAGAAATGCCATTATCATTCCCATTAAAATTACTATTTTGGGACTGTGAATCGAATTGTGATTATCAGTGCCAAGAGATTATCAATTTCCTTAGAAAAAGAGATGATCAAGAACTTTATCAATTCCATGGCAAGTGGTTTTTCGTGAGATATTTCAACATTCAGGAGCCGGCTTCATGTATTTTCTCACTCTTTAACCTTATATCGCATTGGTTAGGGCTTAAATTATTGAATCAAGAAGTCATGAAATTCAAGAAATTGAACTTGATCAATAATTTGAAATACGTGAATAACTTGATTTCTCTTTTTGAAAACTATAAGATTATGTGCAAAATCACTATTTGTGCTTGGATCTTCTCGACAATTTTCCATTTCCGTGATTTAAACCTCACCGAAAAGTTGGATTATTTCTTTGCCGGTGCCACGGTTTTAAGCGGTCTTTATATTGCTGCGCTTCGTTCTTTCAAGCTCTATAAAGGGTCACCAAGAAGAATGATTTTGCTCAGACTCATTGTTAGCTTTGTGTATGCCTGTCACGTACTTCGACTTCTCATCGACTGGTCATATACCTACAATATGCAGATAAATGTGGTTTGGGCGGTGATCCAATACGGGCTATGGGCGTACTTTTCAATAACTTCTTATATGAAATACTCAGAGTACTTGTTCAAGAAAGATTTCAAAAAGAAGCAAATTATGGAGAAATTGTTGGGGAAGAATGAAAAGAAAACTCATACTCCTACTAGTACTACTAAGCAATGGTCCTGGGATATTGAAGACCACCCAAAATTCTACCTTTTGTGTCTTAAGTACCTTCCAAACTGGGAGAACATCAAGTGTTTGACCCCAATTGGATTGTCCATTTGGGTGAGCTGTGGGTTAATTTTTGAACTTTTTGATTTTCCTCCTTGGAGAGATATGGTCGATGCCCATTCACTCTGGCATTTGACAACCGTTTTACCAGGATATGTATGGTATCATTGGATGGTGTGGGATGGGAACAAGTTGAAAGAACAAATCCTCTAGTTTAAAAGTTGGCTTTCAATTCTCTTTTATACCATAATGAAATTTACGGTTGATCTGAAACAGAAAACAAACACAATAAGAAGAAAAAAAAAACACACGAAAAAAAAAAGAATAGAAAAGATACCTTAAATCCATTTTAATAAACGCCATTATAAATTAGTCAATGCAGTCCAGGAAGAGATATAACTGTAGTAAATATGAGAAAAAAAAATATTCAGAAATACTATCAAATGAAGAAGGGTCAATATCTAAAAAACTCACCTGGCTTTGAACAATGTTGCGTAATTTCGTCCAAATGAGGGTTGTCAAAAGTTCCATCGTTTTGCTAAAGCATCCTGAGCTATGTATGACAGTATGCTTAATGCTTCTATAGTTTAGATCAGGATTATTGCTAAGGCAGTAAAGTTCCAGCTTGCTTTTCTATGTTGAGACGATTGTCAGATACCGCAACATTATCAGTTATGTACTCTTTGATAATAAAGTGGTTGCATCAATCTGTTACCTGTACTATTTACTAAACATCCAAAAATAAAATATTCTACAAAAAAATAAAAATAAATAAGAATATATCAACTGCAAACGACTCTACATTGAAAACATGTATACTATATATATTTAAAGAATCTTTTTCTTTTATTATTATTTTTTTTTTTTTTTTTTTTTCTTTTACTATATTTTTCGTTTATTTTTGTAAAGTTCCATTAATCAAAAACAGCACTAATGGTATTTTCAAAAATATTCAAACCTTCCACAATGGTGGCATTGTCAATGTTCAAAGATGGGACAAATCTAATAGTGTTACCACCAGCAGCAATTACAATAAGACCTCTTTCACGAGCAGCGTCAACCAACTTGGAAGGAGATTCTTTAAATTGGATACCCAACATTAAACCTTTACCCTTGATGGTGGTGATCTTATCACTGTGCTTGGCCTTAATTTCTTCCAATTTCTTCAAGAATATTTGGGATTTTTCATTGACACTTTTCAAGAATTCATCGGTGGCGATTTGTGATAACACGTAAAGACCAACTCTGGCAGCAATTGGATTACCACCATAAGTACTGCCGTGATCACCTGGGGCAAGAATGGCATTGACTTTTGGGTTGACAACGGTGGCAGAAACTGGGAAACCGTTACCCAAGGCTTTAGCAGAAGTGAAAATATCCGGGTGAGCTTCTTTAGGCAAGTAAGAATGGGCCCATAATTTCCCGGATCTCCCCATACCACATTGAATTTCGTCGAAAATCAAAAGAGCATTGTGCTTATTGGCCAATTTTCTCAAGTTTGCCAAAAACTCAATAGAAATTGGGTTGATACCCCCTTCACCTTGGATTGGTTCAATGATAATGGCAGCAGTCTTTTTGGAATCAATCAATTTCTCAACGCTTTCCAAGTTTTCTGGTTCAGCAAACTTGACGGTTGGAGCCATTGGGGCAAATGGGTCTTGGTATTTGTGGTTAGCGGTGACCGACAATGCCCCGAAAGTTCTCCCGTGGAAACTGTCCTTGAAAGCAATGATTTCGTATTTATCTGGGTTTTGCAATTTCCCGAATTTCTTAGCGAATTTGAGGGCGGCTTCATTGGCTTCGGTACCACTGTTCCCTAAAAATACTGCTGAGGCATCGTGCATCCCCCCAAATGCCTTGGTGGCATCACAAAGGGTCTTGGATAATTTTGTGCTATAAAGATTGTGGAATCCACTGGAGGTGTGGACCAACTCATTAGCTTGATCACTGATAATTTGGGCGACTTCTGGGTTGGAATGACCAAGGGAGTTCACGGCAATACCAGCACTAAAGTCAATGTATTGGCGGCCTTCAAGATCGTAAAGGTAACTACCCTTACCTTTGGCAACCACGAAATTTGGTCTGCTGTAGGTAGCCACTATAGACAAACCGTTTTCATCGATATATTTAGCGGTTTTTGATCCTGGACCTGGCTCTGGGTAGATGGTGGCGGTCTAAAAGATGTTGTTAGATAATGTTGTTTTAGAGTGAGGAAAAATTTCCGATACTCACCGATTGATAGCGTCTTGCAGCAGACTTCAACACGTCTTTTTTCAATTTAGAAGACAACAATGCGGTTTGTCTGATGGGTATTTTTCTGCCATACATTTTTTGTTCTTTGTGATAAAAACAATGATCTTTTGAAGAGTAAATAGAAACTTTTTTTTTTTATCTCTCAAGATCGGAGTTTGTGGTTGTGGGTCTTTATATGTAAGAAGCATGACAATTATTTTTTCATTTTTTTCAAATCAAGGAAATTAGTCACCGCTGCCCACGGAGATTATTACCATGAGTAACATCTGTGAACTCTGACTGATTTCGACCCCGAAATACGACGAATCTGGAAATTATCAGCATATCAAAGAAGCACAAGGTGTAAGTTACAACCAGAATAAAGAAGAATAATGAATATCTAGGCACCAGCCTTATTTAGTCACTTTTTAGTAGGCGATGACTCCCAAAACCCTTGTAATAGCAGCCGCCAAAATGGTACAGTCAAGAGCCCCACCATATATCATCAGCTGACAATCCACGTGCTGTTTTTTTTTTTTTTTTTTTTGACATCGCCTCGCAGAGGAAGGAATCAACAACGACGACGAACAAGGGAGGAAGAGAGGAGATTGCCGCTGCTGAGTCCACAATGACCTCTTCCAAGGATTATATTCTCAAGGCGTGGCCTCCCAATGACACAATCGCCAACACCAAGAAGTACCTGATAGTCAGGAAATCGCCGATCCCTGTATCGGTCAAGATCCTCACGGTATCGCTCCTTGTGTTTGCTGCTTTGTACATCGCGGTGTTACGATGCTACCTTGTCGAAGTACCGTTCCTATCATATGCTCAAAGCCATTTTGCTAGTCCTAAACTGGCAGGGTTGACTGTTTTAGTGACAATAGCCATCAACCACCTTCTCTGCTATGTTTTCCAGAGTGATTTCGAGGAGTCGATCATGGTGATTAAAAGTATCGGGATCGAAATCTCTACCACGATTCCCAACAGCACATTCTTTGGCAGGGCCAAGATCGTGGATACGTTCATTCCAATTGGCGATATCATCGATATCATGATCCATGAAGCGTTCAAGGGGTTCGAAGTGATTTTTTATATGGTGATTCTCCGACAAAACCAAAAGAAGTTGACGATTGTGTTTGAAAAATTGTTACCAAGAAGGGATCAGTTGGAGGTGGTGCTCCGCGGTTGCAGGAAAGTGTTGTATCACCAGAGAAGAGACAATAAGTTGGAAATACCTGGCTGGACCAAGTTATCTGAACTGAACAACAGGACAATATAAAGCACTGGGAAGTGCTTTCATCAGAGAGTTTATATATATTGTATATTGTATACCAAGACCACGGGAATATATAGAATGTCATCGCTGAAGACAGGGTAAACAAAGCGGCCCACAGCAAAAAAAATTTTCTAATTTTTTTTTTTTTTTTTTTCACGCACAAAGAAAGCGAAAAGGATTTGAAACTTTTGTTTATTATATCCACAATCTTTCTTTGCATTAACAAATATAATCAGCAAAGATGTCTGAGGAATATATTATCAAGCCAGAATCTACTGGCCCATCAGTTGACACTTCTGAGTGGCCACTTTTGTTGAAAAACTATGACAAATTGGAAGTCCGTAGTGGTCATTATACCCCAATCCCTACCGGTTGTTCTCCATTAAAGAGAGACCTCAAGTCCTACATTTCTTCTGGTATCATTAACTTGGACAAGCCATCCAACCCTTCTTCCCATGAAGTTGTTGCCTGGATTAAGAGAATTCTCAGAGCTGAAAAAACTGGTCACTCTGGTACTTTGGATCCTAAGGTCACCGGGTGTTTGATTGTCTGTGTTGACAGAGCCACCAGATTAGTCAAATCTCAACAAGGTGCCGGTAAAGAGTATGTTTGTATTGTCAGATTACACGATGCTTTGAAGGACGAAAAAGACGTTGCCAGATCATTGGAAAACTTGACTGGGGCTTTGTTCCAAAGACCACCTTTGATTTCCGCCGTTAAGAGACAATTGCGTGTTAGAACCATTTATGATTCTAAGCTCATTGAATTCGACAACAAGAGAAACTTGGGGGTTTTCTGGGCCTCTTGTGAAGCTGGTACTTATATGAGAACCTTGTGTGTCCATATGGGTATGTTGTTGGGTGTTGGGGGTCATATGCAAGAATTGAGAAGAGTCAGATCCGGTGCCCTTAGTGAATCCGATAACTTGGTCACTTTGCACGATGTTCTCGATGCTCAATGGGTTTACGATAATACCAGAGATGAATCTTATTTGAGAAGAATCGTCCAACCTTTGGAAACTCTTCTTACATCCTACAAGAGAATTGTCGTCAAGGATTCCGCCGTTAACTCTGTTTGTTACGGGGCTAAGTTGATGATTCCAGGTTTGTTGAGATACGAGAAAGGCATTGAATTGTACGACGAAGTTGTCTTGATGACCACCAAGGGTGAAGCCATCGCCATTGGTATTGCCCAAATGTCCTCCGTTGACTTGGCCACTTGTGACCACGGTAACGTTGCCAAGGTCAAGAGATGTATCATGGAAAGAGACACCTACCCAAGAAGATGGGGTTTGGGTCCAATTGCTCAAAAGAAGAAGCAATTGAAGACCGAAGGTAAATTGGACAAGTACGGTCGTACTAATGAAAACACCCCAGCTTCATGGAAGAAGGATTACGTTAGTCTCGAAAACGTCGAACCAGCAGCCCCATCTACTGCTTCTACTACCGAGCCAGAAACCGCCAAGGCTGCTGAACCAGCTGTTCCAGCCAAGAAGGAAGAAGAAGAAGAAGAAGAAGAAGAAGAAGAAGAAGAAGAAGAAGAATCAAAGAAGGAGAAGAAGGAGAAGAAGGAGAAGAAGGAGAAGAAGGAGAAGAAGGAAAAGAAGAGAAAGGCTGAAGCTGAAGACGAAGATGAAGATAAGAAATCTAAGAAGTCCAAGAAGGAGAAGAAGGAAAAGAAGGAGAAAAAGGAAAAGAAAGAAAAGAAAGAAAAGAAAAGTAAAAAAGATTAAGTAATGATTGATAAATGTTGAAGCATTTATTGTCTATTGTCATCATTTTTTATTTTTTCTCTCTTTTGAACTACTCCCGAAAATTATCAATTGATCATTCCCATCCATATCCTATTTGAATCATCCACGATTGAAACTGTACTTTTACAAAAAAAAATAATAAAAAAAAAAAAGCAAACTATTTTATTCTTTCTATATGGATTTTGCAGAACACCAAAAAAGGTCTCCATATTTCATATATTTTTTTTTTCCAAGTTAATTTTTTTATTAATTGCTTTTATAGTATAAATCTATGTCATATTAACGTTTATTTATTGTTTGGACACTTGTAAGGTGAACTAAGTATCAATAGATGATATCTATTAGCTAATATAATTCAATATGCAAAAAAAAAACAAAATCAAAAGAATAACTAACGGAGTTCCTACAAACTGAATCTCAAGACCTAAATAAATATATATTTGTAACTCAAAAAAACGATCATCATATAATGATAAATATACTGTACAATACGTTTGCATTCACAATAAACGAAAAAAAAAATCAAACAAACAAGAAAACATGAACAAGTAAAGTAAAATAGAGCCGTAGTGGAACTGAGATATGGTGATTATGATAACGGAAATAATTTGATTGAATTGGAGATAATATCACATAGTCGGATCATATCGGGTTATGCTGTGAAGTGAAATAAATAAATAAATAAATCATAATGATAATAATATGTTCTATAATTATGGGGCAAAGTTGTTGGGATCATTAATTTCATATAGTACATTTTTTTTTTTTTTTTTTTAATTTTTTAATTGGTAAAAAATCCTTAGAAGTTTTGTTGGATGGCGGCTTTTTGGTTTGCAGTCAAGGAGATTGGATAATCAACCTTAAAGCCAACAAGTAAATCCCCAAACTTACCAGGTTGCTTGGATATTGGCATACCTTGTCCCGGATATGTAGTTTGTGTACTAGGGCTGATTGGGGTTGCTCTATCAATAGTAATGGTTTTCCCGCCCAAAGTCTTGATTTCTTTCTTAAATCCGAGTAATGATTCCTTGAATGATAATGGGATGGTGATCTTCAAATTGTCACCGTCTCTGGTGTATAATGGGTGGTTCTTTTCTTCAAGCACAAATTTCACGGTTTGACGGCCGTGAGGAGTCCAATCACCAATTCCTTTGTAAGTGATCTTTGTGCCGGACTTCCAACCAGGAGTCACGTTGACGCTCACTAGTTGCTTCTCTTGGGTGCCGTGTTGGTTCTTTCTTGAGATGTTGAGTTTTTTGGTCTTCCCGGTGTACAATTCTTCCAAAGTACAACTCAATGGCAATGTAACGGTTTCCGGTTCAGAGGTACTTTCATGATACCCACCGAATCCGCCAGGCATACCCCCAGCACTTCTACCACCTCTAGACCCACCGGCACTTCTCCCACCAGGCATGCCCCCACCAAAGTTGAAGCCACCAAATGACCCAAAATCATCGCCCATACCACCGCTATTCGAGAATTGTTCAAAAATTCTGAAGGCATCACCTTGAGAGAATGGAGAGCCCCCGAATGGCGAACCTCCAGAACTGAAGGAAAATGATGGACCAGCACCACCGGCCCCTCCGCCAAAAGCGCCAGGCCCACCGGCTCCAGCACCAGGCATAGGGCCACCTTGACGGGCGGCTTCTAAACCGAATTGATCGTACATTGATCTCTTGTCTTTGTTCGAGAGGATTTCAAAAGCCTCGGAGATTTGCTTGAACTTTTCAGTGTCCCCTGTAGGCTTATCAGGATGGTACTTGAGGGCCATCTTTCTGTAACCTTTCTTAATTTCGGCGTCGCTTGCTTGAGGAGAGACCCCAAGGAGGTCGTATAATTTAGTTTCTTTAACCATTGCTTGCTAGGTATAGTGTGTGTGATAGTAAATGTGGTGCACACCAAGTGAACGAGGCCAGAGCAAACTACAGGAAGCAGGGAACAGTCGCACTTTTTATATAACAAAATTCGCGTCGCAGTGCCAAAAAAAAAAAAACCGCGAAGCTTCGAGAAGCTTCCACACCCCCGCTACTGTTTGCGGTAATACACACCCCCGTTTATTCTCTAATGTTCTCTCAGTGACATTAAACTGTTATATTATTATCTTGTATTATATATTATTGTATTATCAGATTGCGTCTTCTTATTGTAGATAATAGCTAGCTAGCTAGCTAGTTAGTTAGTTATTTATTTATTCACCAGGGGAAACATACCCCCACCGTTCATCGTTCTAGAAAAAAACCACCGTACAAAAAAAAACCATCATAAAAAATCACCCGTGGTGAAAAATTCCTGATCTCCCTCTCAACCATCTTCTTTCTCTTTATCATCCCCAACCCCCAAACTATTCAAAGTTATCTCTCCCCGGTGAATCCTCCCTTGTGTCTGTCTGCCCTGTTTGTTACCTCCCGCTCGAAAAATGCCTACTCCTGCTGAACTTTTGGCCGCAGCCCACGCCGCTGCTCAAGCCGATATCCTTGATGACGTGGTCTACGACGACGCCGCCGCTACTGCTGCTCCTGCCTCCAGATCTTCCTTGAATTCCAGATCCTCTGTCTCCCGTGCTACTATCAATGACGACTCTGCTTTCCCTGCCTTAGGTACCGTGCCTCAATCCTCTGCTTCCTCTGCTTCCTCTTGGGGCCCAAAAATGGGCAAGTCGTTTGTTTCTTCTGCCCCATCTTCCTCCGCTTACTCCGCTTCTTCTGCCTCCACCAAGTCCAAGTCCGTTGCCATGCGCTCCAAGTCTATCCAAGAAGCTTTCTCTTTGGACTTTGACGACCAATTGAATGTCAGCAAGACCGAATTCGCCAACATCTTAAACGGTTTGAAGAAAACTACCAAATGTAACATCGAATGTACCTCTTCTCAACAAACTAAAAAGAGAACCTTCTTGCTTACTGGTGAACCTAATGAAATTGCCCGTGTCAGAAGAGAAATTCTCCGTCGTCTTACTAAACCTGTGAATATCGTGTTCTCGATCCCAAGCTCTACCCGTTCCGTGGTTATTGGTTCCGGTGGTAGAAACTTGAAGCCAATCATCGAATCTAACAGCGTTAAGATCGACATCGACCGTGAAACCACCCCTGAAGTCGATGGTGAAGAAGATATCTTTGGTGGTTCAGTTAACGTTTCTATTCAAGGTGATATCCAAGGTGTTAACGACGCTAAGGCACAAATTTTGGCGATTGTCGATGAACACACCAAGTCTTTGACCACCAAGTTGACCATTGACAGCGAGGTTGCTCCATTCATCGAAGGCGAACTCAAGGATTTGGAAGTTTCCGACGACATTTCTTTGTACGTTTCTCCATCTGGTCTTGTCTCCATCACTGGTCCTCGTGAAGCCATTGTTGACTTGCGTAACAACGTCAAGATCCTCGCTGACCAATTGGCTACTCGTATCATTACCAAAGAACAAAACGTTCCAAAGAAATTCCATAAATTCATCGACGCTCAGGAAATTCTTGATGATTTGAATGTTGTCGTCGAGATTCCATTTGAAGAAGATGATTCCCAAGTTGTCAAATTTATCGGTGACAAAAATAAGATCAATGCCGCTATCAACAAGGCCAAACAATCTTCTCAGAAACACACCATCGAATCTTTGAACATTGCTCGTGCCCACAATAATAACTTGGATCATGGGAAAAAATTGGGGATCTACTTGAAGCAAGCTGGTGCTCTTGACTCTATTGCTGCTTCTCACAACGTTCAAATTTACCTTCCTAGTTACGAAACTCTTTTATCTGAAAACACCAAGACCGTTACTCTTGACTTTGTCTACGATAGCGTCGATGAATTCAAGGCCGCTAAAAAGGTTGTGGTTGAATTTGTCAACAAGTTCACCCCAACCAACTTGAAAACCATCTCTGACATTGATTCTTTCTTTGCTGGCGAAGTCTCCACCGTTACTGATAATGTTGCTAAAGAATCTAGTGTTGTGGTCATTCCATTCGCTACTTTGAACACCAAGACTAAATCAAATGACATCTTGCTTGTTTCTCTTGGTACTGATGATGATGATTTTGGTCCATCTATTGATGAAATCAATGAAAAATTCAACAAAATTGACGCCACCCTTGCCAAATTCCGTGAATTGGGTAAAGATATCGTCACCGAGACTTTGTCTGTTCCATCAGCCGAACAAACCCATATTGCTGGTCCAAATGACTCTACTTTGCGTTCCCTTAAGGCCGGTGTTGCCAACCCATTGGAAATTTCATTACACCAACCAACCGATGATGAAGTCACCGTTCATGGTTTGACCAAGGACGTTGCTTCCACCATTGAGGAAATCAAGCAAGTTCTTCAAGACGCTAAAGATTATGCTGTGGCCTCATCTTACAAAACTACTCTCGAATTCCCATCCGCCGTGCTTTCTCGTCTTATTGGTAAGAGCGGTGTTCACCTTAACAGTCTTCGTGACGAACACGGGGTTCGTGTCGATGTTGCTAAGGACGATGCCGGCTCCAAGCCTGAAACTACCACCGTTACCATCACTGGTATCAAGCGTAATGCCGAAGAAACCAAATTAAAAATCATTGCCTTGGGTAAATCATGGGCTGATGAAACTACCGAAACTATCAAAGTTCCACAACAATATCAACGTCGTTTGATTGGTCCAAAGGGTTTGTATGTCAACCGTTTGCAAGATAAGTACAACGTTCGTATCAAGTTCCCTCATGAAGACCAAGCTACCAAAAAGGACGAAGTTACCGTTAAGGGTCCATCTAAGGGAGCCAAGAAAGCCGTTGATGAATTGAAGGATTTGCTCAATTACGAAATCGAAAATGGTCACAAGAGTGTTGTTTCGGTGCCAACTGCTGCCATTTCTCGTATCATTGGTAAGAGCGGTTCTAAACTTAATGCTCTTCGTGATGAATTTGGTGTTGAAATCGATATCGCTGACAAAGCTGATAGCCACAGTAAAGTCGAAATCACCGGTACCAAGCAAGCTATCAAGGAAGTTGAAGCTAAGATTAAGGAAGTCGTCAATGAAGTGGAGAACACTATTACTGAAGAATTAGAAGTTGATCCAAAACATTACCGTGCCATCTTGGGTTCTAACGGTTCTAACTTGCGTAACATCTTGTCAAAGGCCAAGGCCCCAGAAGACCCAAGCACCTGGTACCGTTTGCTCGTTATTCCAGACAAGGGCTCTGAATCTCACAAGATCACTTCTACTGGTGACCGTAGTGTTGTTACTTCTATTATCAACCAAGTTAAGGCCATCGTTGCTGAAGAGGAAAACAGCATTACTGAAGAACTTAGTATTCCACAAGAAAAACACCGTCTCCTTATTGGTCCATCCGGTTCTACTCGTCGTGAAATTGAATCCAAGTTCAATGTTTCTGTGATGATCCCTCGTATTTCTGAAAAATCCGATATTGTTAAGATCAAGGGTCTTTCAGAAGCCGTTGAAAGTGCTAAGGAACACATCACCAAGGTCACTGCCGACAACTGGTCTGCTGTCATTGACGTTCCTGCTAAATTTCACGCTGGTTTGGCTCAAAAGGGGGCAGTCTTCAAGAGATTGAGATCTAGTTATGGTATCAAGGTCGAACACGGTCAATTTGCCAGAGACGCCTCTAAGTTATCTAACGCTAGCGTTTCTATTCCAGAATCCGCCCGTGCTGGTGAAGGTGCATCTAACTGGACCTTGGTTGAAGACAACGAAGCTTCTGTGGATAGCGATGCTGGCAAAGTTATTCCATGGAGACTTGTTGGTAAGGAAGAAGACGCTGCCAAAGCCAAGAAGTTCCTTGAAGAACAATTGGAAACTATTTCCAAGCACAACTACACCGGGTACTTGTACCTTGCCGACCGTAGCAATTTCAGTAAAGTTATTGGTCCAAAGGGTGCTACTGTGGAAAAAATCAGAAAGAATACCGGTGCCAACATCAACATTCCTCAAGCCCATGACGAAATCAATGATGTTATCATTGTGAGAGGCACTAAGGAAGGGGTTGAAAAAGCTAAGGAAGAAATTTTGAAATTGCTTTAAGTTTTCATTAGATTTGCTTGGTTTGTGTCATGTCACAATAGTTGCAAACAATGATTTGATACCTCATATACGTTTTTACGATCAAAAATAAAAGTTAGTTTTCCATTAAGTTTAATATTGTTGATTGTTATGTTGGATGTAGTTGCGATTATTTGAAGAAAATGTTTTACGTGATATATATTATGTGTTAAAATGTCAGAAAATAACGTGACATATCACATGATACATTTTGGGTGTTTGGATGAATACTGATGTGTCACCTGATCCATAATAAGTGTCCGGGTGTTAAGTGTCCATCATCCATACACCCAAACATGCATATATTCGTACATATATTTATGTAGAGATATATCCAAATCCTATAAACGGTTGTAAATACCCTTGATTGAACAGCGCAGTAAGATATTTTTTTGATGATTCACAATTGGTTAGACTAGACGATAAGGGTGGTGCTTACAGTGCACATATACATAAACAATAGATAAGTGTTTAGGTTGTAGTACGATTATGTGAAATTACAGACGGCAATAATATTGTGGTCCATGCTCTCTTATCTGGACCAACAGAAAGTCTCCAATAACCCTTATCCGGGGTATTTGATCTGCAATTTAATTACCTTTGGATAATGAAAATTCGGTAACCAAAAGATTCTTCTCCCCCACTACCGACAATCAAAATGATTGGCCCTTATCAGTTAATCGAATAGGTTCTCTTGCCGCTAACTTCCTAATGCGGATAGACCCGTAGTATGGGGGCGCCTATACCCCAATTGGGCAGTTGCCGCTGCGTTGACACTCATCTCCCAAAAGGTTGTCGATGGGAAATGTAATTTGGGTGTACGGGGATATATATATATATATATAATAGATGATTCTTATTGCCACTCCTTGTTCTTTTATTTCCTTTCTCTTTTTTTTTCATTATCATTTTTTACTAATTGAACATCAACACTTACTTTTGAAGTTCACTACAATTTCTCACTTTCTTCTAATCTAATAACCATGGCTCAATCAATTATCCAAGGCCACGTTGCCGATGCCAAACCTCGTGTTGTTGACGGTAATGGCGTTTACGTTACCATCGAAGACCCAGTGACCAAAGAACGCAAAACTTTGCTCGATGGTGCCACCGGTGCTGCCGTCGGTATCTTGGGTTACAAGGACCCAGAAATCATCGAATCCATGGCCGAAGCCGCCAAAACCTCGATCTACAATTTCCCACTTTACATGTCCAACTATCCTGCTGAAGAATTGGCCCAATTCTTGATCGAAAACTCCCCAAAAGATGCGTTCGACACCGTGCTCATCACCTGTTCTGGGTCCGAATCCATTGAAAACACCTTGAAGTTGGCGTACCAATACCAAAAGGAAGTTGGCCAACCACAAAGAACTAAATTCGTCAGCCGTAACAGATCTTACCACGGTTACACCTTGGGGGCATTGTCCATTGGTAATTCTTCCAGAGCCGACGCTTTCAAGCCAATTCTTGGTAAGCCAGACCAATTTATCAAAGTCAGCGCGGTCTACCCATACCGTCATATGCAAGATGGGGAAACTTTGGAAACATACAAGGACAGATTGGTGAAAGAAGTCGAAGACACTTTTATCGCCAATGATCCAAGCACCATCGCTGCATTCATTGGCGAAACCGTCGGGGGGTCCACCTTTGGCACTTGTCCTCCAGTTCCAGGATACCTCGAAGGGGTCAGAGCCGTGTGCCACAAGTACGGAGTGTTGTTTGTTTTGGACGAAGTGATGTGTGGTATTGGTCGTTGCGGGACTTTCCACGCCTGGGAACAATTCTTGCCAGAAGGCCAAAGTCCAGATATCCAGACCATTGGGAAAACCCTTGGTGGTGGGTACGTCACCATTGCCGCGGTCCTCGTGTCTCCTAAAGTCACTGGCGCCATCACTAAAGGTAGTAACAACATCATTGGTGCCCAAACTTACCATCAACACGCTTTCAACTCTTCGGTGGCTTTGGCGGTCCAAAAGAAGGTCAAGCGTGAAGGGGTCGTTGCCAACATTTACGAAAATGGTAATTACTTTGGTGAACAATTGAAAAAACAATTGTTGGGTAAATCCAAGACCGTCGGTGACGTCCGTGGGGCCGGTGGGTTCTGGTCGATCGAATTGGTCAAGGACCTTAAGACCAAGGAAACCTTCCCTGTGGATTTCCATTACTACTCGAAGTTGTACAATAAGATCACCGAAAATGGTGCCATCACCATGCCAAGTGGCGGGACTGCTGATAACATTAACGGTGACCATATTTTGTTCAGTCCATCCTTGAACATCAGCAAAGAAGATACCCAAAAGTTGCTCGACATTATCGTCAAGTCGGTGTTTGAACTCGAAGCCGAGCTTAACTTGTGATGTGTGCTGGATTAGTACGTTATGATTTTTTTTTTCTCTTTTCCTTCTCGCTTTTTAAATTTCTTCCTACTGTTTTTGTTTTTGTTTTATTTGCTTAGCTTGAAGATTTCGCTATATGTATAAATGAATTTTTGTCTTATTATTATTGCTATTCCCTTTGTATGAAAATAAAAGAAATAAATAGAAAATTTTTATGATTTACCGTGTATTTTGAGGTTTAGTATACTAGAATCTTACAAGATTAGGAAGTCTTGTCTATTTTAACCTTTAGAAAAATTATCAAGGTTTTAGAGTTCTTATTTTCACATAAATGGTGATGAGGTTTTACTGCGTGCTGAGGGATGGAAAAAAATATACCAATTCCAATATCACCAGCTTACAATTCAAGAACCTTTTTCACAGTGCCAAAAACACACCATCATTTTATTAAACTACTAACGTTACAATTCATAATTTATCGTGATTGACGTATCCAAACTTCTTTGACCAACAATCCAACCCGCTGGTATGATAATAGCATCTCCCTCGTTCACAATTGTCTCAAATGGGGTTAATTCTGGGTTAACATTGAATTGCAATTTCGGATTACGGTTGAAAATATCGTGGATTATCGAGACTTCATGGGAGTCTCCTCCCACAAGCTGATGCTTTTGAGAACCCGGGTACAATTTCACCAATCTCTGACCCCGGAGTTGAACCATGACTTGGGGTTTGGAAGAAACCAGAAGTGGAGTGGTCAATTTCGCCGAAGTGATAACAAGGGTCTTATTACCAAAATCTTGGGTTGGCAATCGGAGCGAAGGCGGGAGGAAATCATCATCAACTAATGGAACAGAAACGTTTTGCTTTTGATATTTATTGACGAGCATGCCATCCATGAAGTCAGAAAACTTCACAATAAAGTTGGAAACTTGGATTTCGGTGGCAGCACCAATTTTCGCAACGATGTCGTCCAACGTCGCCTTGCCAGAGAATGAGGATGGGATGACTAACGGAATGTCTGATGCCATGATCTCTTTGGTATCCACTGTTTTCCCATCAACTTTTTCTATGACTCCGCTCTTCACTAATGTTGGTTTTTTCACGGATTTCGAATCTTTGAACAAAGGTTTTGAAGTTTCGTTGGGTTTCCGTTCATTGATTTTGTTTTCTTCATTGCAGAACTCAAAAATATTCTCGCTAGATTGTTTTTGCTTCTTCCCAATATTGATTTTCACAAGCCCATTCCAATATGATCCAAACGAATAACACACGGCACCCCCGCCGACGTAAATCTTCTGACAATCGTTCATCTCGACAAGATCACCACATACGAAAATTGGGAATTTCTCCCATACCGATTTCTCGATTTCCAATTTAGCGGAAAATTCCTGGGTCTTGGCATCGAATATTACAAACGCAGTATCTTGACCGTACACGAAATCCGTAGCTACCCCACCAAAGAGAAGATACTTGTCGTTGTTGTTGTTGTTTGATCTGATTGAGGTGACAGCGGCTCCAAAACGTCCGGCAAAAGGATGTGTGAGAATTTTGGTGATCGTGACCTTATTCAACGTCATGTTTAATTGAAATTCATATACCGAAGGATCAATGGTGTTTTCATCAAACATTCCTCCGAAAATATATCCTTTATTACAGTGAGAATTGTAAGTGACCGCAGCACCAACTCTTGGAAGCAATTTGGAACTTGTTTCTAATGTCAATTTGCCCCAAGATTCCGTGGTGGTGTCAAATTTGAGGAAACAATTATCAATAACTGAACCGTTACACACAATGACGTCTTGCCCCAAGACAAAAGCGTTCATACGATATCTCCCATGCCCCGGCAATGATTCAGTTTGACGCCATTGGTAAGCATCACCAACCTGTTCTAATATCCAACAATCAGTAAACGGTTTATTTGGGGCACTACGGCCACCAATGAGCAAGAACTTGGTATCGTTGATACCGACAAGGGAATGACAAAGTCTTTCTGGAGGAGTAGTTCCCTTGATAGGAAGCGGCGAGTTATTATTAGAGAGGATCAAAGAAGACGAAAGCTTTGCCTGGGAGAACCCAGAGTTCACAAGAATCGCTTCCTGGTTGAAAACGCACGCCGCCGCCAAACGACGTTGGAGACTAGCGGTTTCTTGGACTTGGAAACTGATGTCTAAATCACCGGCTTTAACTATTGGAATCTCCGATAAGTCAGACTTCGCAGGGATTTGGAGAACTTTACGGCCATTGTTGGTGAAATGACCAAAATAATAATGGGTACAAAACAAATTATGTTCTTCGTATTCATCGAACCCTTCGACCTCGCTGATTTTCTGCTTCAAATCATCACTGATGAAATGGTCCCAGTATTCCATCAACGTCACCATTTCAAGCTCTCCGGTATGGTTTGCCAACCGGTGGTACCTTTCTTGCTGGTGTTCGAACGTACGGTATCTCCCTTCGACACTGCGGATCGGAGAGTTCACTTTGTTGAAATGACGAAACATCAATTGCACAAACCGGTCGTCCATGTCTTCGTTAGGAATGAGCTGTTCAAGGATGATGAAGTGCGAGTTCCCGCACTGGGTGGAGTGTTCAATGATCTTGTCGGATTTCTCCGGCTCCATATAAGTGATGGAAACTTCGGCGATAAAGATCTTCGTGGAGGATTGATCTTTCAATAAATCCAAATCCAGCAAAACTGATTGATACGATTGATCGTCGTTGAGATCACATTGCACCATGATATAATTGTCAGTGACGATTTTATAGATTGGGTTGTTGTTCTTCAAGGACGCAAATTCCCGGCACCCCGGCTCATCTTCTAGCTTGATGATCTTCTTAAGCTTGGGGCTGTTCTGGATCATCCTTAGTTTCTCATCGATCAAAGCATGGTAATCGATATCCACAAACACCACCTTGTCCTTGATCCCCGGTTTTTCCAAGTACTCAAACGCGATGGGGTCGTAGCCGCATCCGAGGTTGATCACGTACACTCTATCGTCCCCACTGGCCTGGAGAAGTTTATCAAGGGTCTGTCGCACAATAAGGAGTCGAAGAAGGTAGCCACGGTTAATTACCGGGCTGCGACGTTTGAATTTGGGGACAAAATGGTGGAAGTACGCAGTTCCTTCGGGGTGCGATGGGTAAAGAATCGATCCATAAAGTTTCTCTACCGATCTTTTGGACACAATGGAAGAGTTGTTGGTCGCCTGGACGAACTCGTCACGTCTTTCAGGCATGGCTGTTGGTAAAGAGATGTCGATATCTCTTTGTTGAAAGTGAATTGGATAGGTAAATACCACTAACCTTCGGTGATGAGATGAATTTTTTTTTTTCCCGACATTTTTCGAAAGTTTTTTTTTTTTTTTTTTTTTTTTTCTTCTTGTTTACAACATGAAGATGGAATCCGTAACAAATCCCCACCAACTATTATATATCCACTAAAGATACAAGGAGTAAAATAAAATAAGGCGTCATGATAAGAAAGTATACAAGTTTTCTCCTGTTTTTACAAAATAAAAAGAATAAATAAACAAAAATAAAAAAAAACAAAAACTAAGCGAGTCCATATCATAAAAAATATCGTAACAAAAGTATTTGGAAGCCAAAAACAAACAAAATAATAATCATCCCAAAGTAAAACATAACAGAAGCGAAACTTTCCCAGTATATATCATCTTAGAAAAACAAACAATCATTCTGGAAATCCTTTTTTTTTTCTTTTTTCTTTTTTTTTTTTTCAAGTTAACATCAATGTAACATCGTAATCTCTAATTGCGTGGATCCAAGTAAAGTCATCCCCGGCCTTCTTTTTACCTTCCCAGATCTTGTTCAACAACTGGTAACTAACAGAATAGTTATTGATCCCGATGGTTCCCATTCGAAGACACCATTCAGCAAACTTGTGCTGCAATTCAGGAGTATTGGCCTCACTTCCTGCAATGAATGCTTGCCAGAAAATCGGCACAATCACTGCTTTATTGCTCATAAGAATGCTGCCAATCTCCATCAAATTATTCATACAACTGACAATATATGGCTCAACTTCATGGTACGGAACGTGTTTGATGATCCGGTAGAAATACACGGAAATCCCGTCCTTAAATGATAAAATATGGAAATAAATCGCTTTATGGGTGGACGTTTGGTATTCTTTTTCGTTATTTCTGCCATACTTGAATAAACTCCATTCCAATTTCCAAGCTTTCAACGCTTTTTCGAATTTCGCGGCCTCGTATTTGAATTTACCAATCTCGTCGACGGTCGAGTCATCCAATTTTTGGCCTTTATTACGATCGTGCCAGATTTGGTTCAACACTTTAATTTTCAATTTGAATAATTCCACCATCAGTCCAAACAACTTGATGATGGAATTCGGTAACCCAAACAACTCGTCGGTGGAAAATGACGAAGTATCAGATTTTGTCTTCAACGCCCGGGAAACAGAATTCCTGTGCAATGGAATATCGTCAGCATCATATTCATCGTCGTACCGTGGATGGTATTTTGGCAGTAGCGCGAAATTCTCATTGGCCGCCTCGATGAATTTCGGAGATTGTGGGGCAAGCATTGGGGAGCCATGGTTACTATTAACGAGCAACTCAATGGAAACACGGCCTTTATCATTGATCTTTTCTCTAAATGTCGTGATCCCCGCCGCTGGTTTAGGATTGGTAGCGATATCGGAATTGAACAGCGATACCGCAATATCGCTTTCAATGTCCTCGAACAACGTGTTGCTATTATAATAGGAAATAGAATCATAATTGTGTTTTGGGTCAAAGTTACGAGGCCTCAACTCTTCGATACTTTCATCTTTGGCGGGAATCCCCGAAGTACCGTCTAAATCAAACCTCAGAAGTTCGAAAAATGAATGTTCTTTGGTATCGGAAGTTGGAAAAATCTGGGTTGATTCTTCAATACATTTATGGAAAGAGAAAATTCTGTGTAAAGTTTTGGCCTTCGGTGATAGTTTCCGATTTTTTTTCATTCTATTGCCAATGAATTCTTCACATAGATCCAAATAAGCTTTACAGGATTTCATTGACCCACTGGCCACATCGATGGTACTCATCGATAAGATACTAACCAACACGTCTTTGTACTTTTGTTGATAGAGGTCGTGCTCGATACTATCGTTTAAAAAATCTTTGGCAGTGTTTTTTGCACTATAGCCAACGACGTTCCAATATTTGTAATGTTCGGTTCCCAGTTGAAACTTGTTTCTGAAATAAAACGCCGACACCGAAATGATCGCGTTCAAAGTACAATGATTAGACAGATCACTGTACCCAACGGCTAGCACATCACCAATGGCCTTGAACGCCCTGGAAACGTAAATGGTTTTCCAAGGGTTACGAGGAAGCACAAGAACCGTCATGAGATCGGCAACATGGTGGACGTAATTTGACATGAGGAGTCTAGTAAGCGGTAAAGGAACGAGGACTTCTGCCGATACCAGGTCGTAACCTTGAGGAACAAAAGGAACGCTGGAGTCTTCCATACTCATGGGTCTAACAAATAACGACCCGGAATTAAACACACCATTATCTGAATTGTTACAATAAATACTCTCAATTTCTTTGAGCGAGCGAGTTTTCGATTTATTGTCTGATTTCTGAGGGGCTCGTTGAGTGATCGCTGCGGCGGTGGCGGTAGCGGCCCCATTAATGATTCCACTGACTCCGATACCATTATCGACTTCGATGCCGTTATTGTTATTGATGGAGAAACTGCCATCATTGATATTGCCATTGGAGTTATTGATACTGGTGGGATTGAAGTTTAAAACATCGTACAGCGGTGCGAGAATCTCACTGAAATTGTTGTTTGACGAACGCTCCTCATCTTCGTAGTGATCGGTTGATTCAAGGTTATTTTGCCTGGTTAAACCGGGATGGATATCATTATCTTGATGGAAGGGGACATTTTCTGAAAGATTGGGATAAATATAATTTTGGTGATGTCGTACAAATGGCACTTGTTGGGATTCGGATGAAGGAAGTGATACGTTACTAAGGGAATTGTGGTGGGAGCTATTACTTTGGGGTGGTCGGTACAAATCATGATGATGATGATGATCATGGGTTATTTGCGAAGTTGCTGGTTGGTCAAACAACGCCATGTTGGTGCCAAAAGAATCAGCAAACAATGTCCCGAATTCATTATTGTCCGAATGATTGGCAAAGAAGTTGTTTTGAGGTTGCTGGTTTGGGATGGTGGTTATTTTCTGTTGCGGTTCTGGTTGGGGGAGAGTAGTAATAATAGTTGGGTCATTTGTGTCAGAGTCATTGGAGATAGAATTAATGGCGAGTTTATCCAAACGATCTGGTTTGGGAGGAGATTTTTGGGAACCGACGGGTTCCAGTTTCTTTCTCTTCAGGTCGTTCTTGGTGGAAGATCTTTGGTTCTTCCGCTTTAGTTTCTCATCGCCCATAAATACTCCAAATGGACCCAATTTCTTAGTTTCGTAAGGTTGGAGATTGACCGCCGAATGCAAAATTGAAAGATCCTTATCCATATCCTCGTACATTATGTAAACCATCTCCTGGGGATACTTCACGAACTCGACGTTTCGTCGCTGGAAGTATCCACTGTTTGCCCCATTATTCGATCCTTCTTCTTGGTTGGTCCCGGTGAAATTCGAATTGTTTTCCGCGACCGGGGTGCCATCACGGTGGAAATTGAGCGGTTTAGACCATCGTAGTTTGATATCGTAACCCTCACATTCTATTCCTGCTTTCTTGCATCGATTACAAGCCGGCTTGGTAGTATCGCACTTCACTTTACGGGCTCGACAAGTCCAACACCCGGTGAAGGTCTTTTTCCGTTTGACTTTGGTGACACCCATGAAGAATGGTGTTTTTTACCGAGATCAGCAGTGAGCCGGATGATCGTTTTGTGTTATTTTGCTTTAAGAATCGATGATTTGCACTGATAAATCACAATAAATAAAAAATCATTAAATTTTTTTTTTTTTTCTTCTTCTTCCTAGGACATTTGCCCATGTGGGTTGTGCAGATCAGTGCATAGAGAGACACCGCACGTTTGTATGCAAACGAATGAAGGAGAAGAGTAATCAAAAATCACAATATATATATTGATTATATATTCTAGCATTATCATAAATGTCATGCTAAACAACCAGTAGCAGCTTCTCTCTGGGTCATTCCTTCCTCTGTAAGCTGACCGGGTGACCCCGCCAAGTGACGGACCGAGTTGGCGGATCCCCAAAGTTGGCGATTTCGTTTTATATTTATTTGACGGGAGTTTCTTTCATTCTCTGGCTCTTTCTCATATTTATTTCATCCTTCTTCACCACAACAACCATGTCCGACGACCTCCCGCACTTCGCCACCCCGGCCCAAGCTTACAGAAGATCTAGATACAACCTCTACCAACAACAACCGCCACAACAGCAGCCGTTGTACCGTCAACAGCCACCTCAACAAATCCAACAACCGGTGCCAATTCCTGCCCAACCCACCGGACAAGAACAGCAGCAATTTGAGAACATGAAACGAGTGTTCGTGGGGTTCGACACAGACCGTTCCAACTCTCTTGACATCAACGAACTCTCGCAAGCATTGTACAATGCCGATGGCAGCCGGTTCGATTTGTCGACCATCCAAATGATGGTCAAATTGTTTGATGAGGATAACTCCAAGACTTTGGATTTCAGAGAGTTTTATTTCTTGACCCGATACTTGAACCACTGGAACAACACTTTCAGAAAAGCTGATTCCAACAGATCAGGAACCATCTCATTGAGTGAGTACGTCAAGGCGGTGGAATCGTTTGGGTATAGATTGAGATTCGAAACCATTAGCTATATTTTTAACTCCTTTGCCACTACTGCTGCTCCAACCAGAGGTGCTCCTCCACCACCTGCGGGATACCCTCCTGCTCCGCCTCGTTACAATCCAAATTACATGAAGTTTGACAAATTCGTCGAGAGTTTGATTTGGATACTAAAGTTTACTGGGGTGTTTAGAAAATACGATTATCAAGGCAATGCTAGAGCAACGTTTGGGTTCGAACAGTTTTTGTGCGAAGGGTTTTCTTTGATTAGATGAAGAAAGTGTTTGTCCTGGCTTAGCTCTGCCAATTGATGTTTTCTGGCTGTATATTTTTGTTTTCTTTTTCCTTTTTAATGTGTTTTTATTGAATGCTCTTCTGATATGTATCGATTATTATTATTTTTCAGTTTAGATTATGCTGTATGAGGATTAATATTTGTTGAAATTAACATCCCAGATACTTTTTTCATGGTGATTGTGATAGATAATCTTGAATACTATCAATAAACTTTGACCAATGTCCTTTAATGTAGACCTATTTCCCCACCAAAGATCGGCGATGCTTGACTATGACTCGTGATGTCAAAAATACCTAAGCGAAAGACATCCACTATGTCATTAACATTATCAAGCATGACAAGTCTTTTTATACAACAATCAGACGGCACACCAATGACTGCTTTGCCAATTATATTTGTAAACTCTTCTGTCAAATGAACCGTTTACAAATCAATGAAGGAAAAAGATAAAAACTAAAACTATAAATAGAACCCATACTGCTAAACTGTCTACACTCTAACCAGAAAGATTATTTTAATTCCATTCAAAAAAAAAAAAAATAATATGTTACAACCGAAAAGCCCCACTATTGGACTGTCTTAGATAATAGAAAAAGCATTAAATATGTAGCGACACAAACTCAATTACTCGAGCCAACGGATTGTTTAGTGAGCACCACCACCACTGATTTTTTCCAAAACAGTTTCGTAAGACACTTCGCTAAAGTCAGTGCCTTGGATATCTGAAGCAACACCATTCAAAGCACGACGCAAGGCATCCTTGGAAGAGGCGTAAACCATCTTGCTCTGTTGAAATATGAATGTTAGTAAAAAAAAAAAAAGTCACACAAAAATGAAAAAAAAAACAACAACCACAAAAACTTACTCTAACTGGGGCAGTATCTGGAGACCAAGTGTAGAACACAATCTTGGATCTCTTACCTTCACCACCTGGCAATTCGTAGTCGAAATCATAAACGGCGTATCTACAGTCGTTTTCTGGCAAGGATTCCAAAAATTTTTCATAAGATTGGTCAGTGGAGGTTTCATTCACGATGATTTGTGTCTTTTTGTCGTTCAATGAGAAGACAACGAACTTGAACTTCTTGCCCAACTTCAATTCGTTGAAAGCGGCCAACGATTCATCGGCAACAGCAACACTATACGACAGGATGGTTAGAATATAACTGAAGGATATTGACAATTGCCAAGCAGTGCAATATAATTCAACGTATCACCCAACTTACCCAGATCTAGACTGTTTGAAATTGAGTTAGTAAATAGACGACGTTGGGACGAATAACTTGAAGCGTGGTGGCATTCAAAGCAAGCAAGTGGCAATGCCCGATGGAACGAGGCGCACCAACCAGCAATAACCACCAGAGCAGCAAAAAAGAAGAGAAAGCCCCAACATACCATGTTATATTAATATTATTATTATTGAGGTATCAACGAGAAACAGTGATTGGCAACATACCACCGACTGCTGAAGGAGGAAACCAAAAAAAAAAACAGCTGTTAACAAAAAACCCCACGGGCGGGTGGTGCCTCCCCCCGGGGCTGCGCAACCGGCCATAGACCGCTAGGCGACATTTTTTATCCGCAGTGTGAATACTTGTCAGTGATCTTTCATATTGCTGTTGTCGATCATCTTTATCGCCGCTATTCTGTTTGCTCAACCACGAAAAACACTAGTTAGCCAACCCCACCATCATGGACGCATCCAGCTTCGACTGGGACGCTTTCTCCGGAGTCACCAAACCTTCCGCACCACCAGCCAACAATATCTCCAATGTGTTCTCACGACTAAACTTAGGCATCGCCAACAATACCACAGGCGACAATCACCAACAGGAGTATCAAGAAACTAAAAACATATCGCCTGATCCGCTAGTTAACGCTTTAACAACAACATCAACAGCCACCACCGATCAACAGGGAAACGTTCCCTTATCTTTGACGGTGAAGCAACTATCGGTAGAAGAAAGCAAGACTTATCTCAGATGGTATAACGATTTAACCATAAGGAAACACGCCAAACTCATACGCATCACCGACGTGTTGGAGTTTCTTAAAAACTTCAACCTCAGCGAATCGCTAAAAAACTATTTGAAAGGGTTATTCAACATCAATGACAACTTGAATATCGGGCAATTCTTTGCGTTATTAAGACTTATCAGCCATTATCTTCTCAAAACTGCCCACGATTTGAAAAAAGATTTCTTGCCCCCAACCAGCATGATCACCCAAAGTTGTCAAGTCCCTAAACCAAAATCGATCTTGGCGAAAAAACGGGTTGGCGACGACTCCAATGATGAAAACAACCGAGGCTCATCATCATCATTATCATTGTCATCGTCCTCATCGACCAACATCAATGTCGCTAATCTATTTTCTGCCACTGGCCAAAACAGTAAAATCGATCTTGACAGTTTTGCCAAGTTCATCATGACTGGAGAAAAACCCACGAAGACCAGTCAATCACCAATTAAGAAGAACAAAAAGAAGGCCAAAAGAGTGATGTTTAGCGATCAACTAGTCACGGTGGCCGCGGCTTCCATTGAAGAATCTTCTCCTCAGAATTATGAGAATAACAACTCTACTGCACAAAATGTCAATGGAGCACCATCGACCGGGAATAATAATAATAATAATAATAATAATAATAATAATAATAATCTTGATTTGTCACTACCTATGGATCAACTTTTACAAAAATTGAAGAACAATCCCACCCAAAAACATCAAATCGCAGTACGAAAGATTTCCGAACAAGAAGCTAAAGAAGAAGAGGAGGTTCTAGGAGAAAACTTCAAACATTTCCAGAACGTTAACATTGAAAGTGCGTTGGTTCATGGTAAAGCCGCTGCCATTCCTCAAGAGCTAGTTGCCACCAATACCGGAGGGATGATGGATAATACCATGATGAACCAACAGTTTAGCCAGTTTCAAGATCAAACCTCTGTATCTGCCCCACAACCTCAAATGTTGCAACCCACTTTAACTGGCTCGGCCAACTATTTCTTGAAGAAAAACCAGTCCGATCTGTTCAACAACAACAACAACAACAATATCAACGAGGTTCCAAACTATTTCAACAACTCGATGATTCAGAATAGTGGCATTGTCAGCCCTAACGCAAGTTTGAGTCCTAATAACACAAACACTGGGAACTCTTCCATGGCTAGTAGACTTTCACCTTATGGACAAGCTAACGGGATGGGGACCGCTGCTGCGTATATGCAACCTAATGGCACAGGCAGCAATTTCTTACAACCCCAGCCTTCCTTCCAGCCTAACATGCTTTCATCATTGCCAAGCAGCAACAATGTCGGAGGTTACGTAGGGGGTAATTCTGCTTCAGTGAGTCCCCAACCTACTGCCTCTAGAAGCGATCAGTTTATAAACTCTTTAACTGGTAGCAACAGTTCGTTTTCTCCAGCTCCTCCGCCACCGCCTCCAAGAAGCAGAAGCAATTCGCAAAATGTGATGTTCAATGAAAATAATACAGTTTTTGCGAATTCTGCTGGTTTCAATAATCAAAATGCCGACCTCCAAAGTTTGCAAAATTTCCCACCACCTCCCCCAACATCTAGAAATGCCGGTAGTTTCAATGGCAACGGTAGTAATATTGCACCTCCATTGCCGCCGAAAATTAATATATCCAATGGGTCTTCAGAAATGTTGTCACCCCAAAACACTACCCAATTCAACGCATCACAAAACCAGTTCCAGAGCTCAATGTTTACCCCAACCCAATTCCTGGCATCTCAGTTTGCTGGGGCGCCTAGTACACAACCGCAACCCCAGTTCACCCTGCAACCCCAGTTTGGTCAACAACCTCAGCCATTCAATGCTTCACAACCTTCATATATAAATCCCCAGTTTGCTTATGCTTCTGGACAACAGCAGCAACAGTACGGTAATGGGATGATGATGAATCAGTTTGGTGGAGGGTCGATGATGGCCCAAGCTCAACCACAAGAAGATTTAGAGTGGTTTGAAAGGGACTAATTGTTGAGGAGATTTAAATTGAAATATTCAAAGCTTTTCTTGTTCTTTTTTTTTTTTTTTTTTTTTTTTGCATATACACTCATTCCCCAATTATTTATTCTCTCGAAGTTTTTGTTTTTTCTTGTATCCTGTTTTTTTCCTCTGTATTAGGTCACTACCGTTCTTGACATTTTGTTTCCTGTTTTCTATTACTTTTCCTTTTTCCTGTTCTCTGGCATGACACGTTTACTTACGATGACGATACATATAAACCGATACTACTATGTCAACGGATGTAAGAAAAACCACAAGTAACGGGGACTATATATGCATTGTTGCAAGGCAATGCTGGACTTACTAAAATCATTTTATCGTGCTGCATTATTTAATAAATAATCTTGATCATGTTGAACTTACCAACATTATGCGATTACGAGCCCCCACAGACCGGAACCCACCCACCACTTATCACAAAAAATTACGGTGTGAGTTTATCAAACTGCTATCGGTTGCAAATTCATCTCCACGAATTGCTTGAAAAAATACAATGTTTTGGCCCTTGGTGACCCCGTCTGAGTTGGACATCACCGATCTCGTTAATGGGGACTCGCTCATCCAAATCGCCTCCCCGTCGGCGGATCCCAGGACCCCATTCGCGATCATTTCCAAGACCTCGATCTATGTGGTGAACCAACAACCGTTGACGATTCTTGCCAGCCATATCCGGTCGCCGGAATCCATAGAAAGCTATGGTTTCAACGTGGCGATCAAGACCGTCAAAGACCTTGGTGGAGGAGGAGGCACCAGCGGCAGCGCTAGCAGGGTGTTGATTGTGCAAACCGAGAAAAATTACTTGATGGTCTATTCGATCAATGGACCAACGGTCAACAGGGACACGAAGTACGAGTTATTGCAAGTATACGACAAAACTGGCTCCGATCATTTGATCCAAGACGTGTATCCTGTCGATAAGACTCTTTCGTTTTTCAATTTTTCAAGCTTCAGCGGGGGTGAGACCAACGAGTACCGCAATGACAAGATCAACGGGGTGAAGTTCTTGGAAAGTGATTTCGAAGACGAGACCACCAGGATCTACGATAGCGGGTTGAAGTTTCGGTTGGTGTTGAAGATTTCTAACGAGTTGATGGGGTACCAGCTAATGCCCGATGGTCATTTATGTATTCTCACTAATAAGAAAAGCAGTGAGAATCGTAATAATCCACAGGAACAACCACTGGATACTAGAGAGAATAATTTGGCAATCCAGACTATCAATATTAAAAGCTCCCAAGAAACCGTGAAATCCTGCTTCATTGATGAGTTCCCATGGTTCGACGAGCCAGACTTGAAATCAATAACGTATTTCACTTATCACGAAAAATGGGATTTGTTTGCCTTCATCACCAATTCTGGCAATTGCTGGATGTTCAAATCAACCAATCCCCAAAACCGCCTTGATTTTACTCAAACTATCGGGAACTGCGTTTATAGACTCGGCAACGCGACACAAGTTTTGGTCAACAGCACTTTCAATCTCGTATTAATCGTCACTTCTAATAATGATATCTTCTACTACAATATGAACACCAGGCAAAAATCACAGGGATTCCAAATCCAATTGATTAAGAAGTTCAAAAAACCGTTGAATTCAAAGAAAATCTTGCAGGTCAAGTTCTCGAAATTGGAAAATTTCATCTTGGTGTTGTACAGCAATGGATGGTGTCTATTATCGATTTTTGGGAACATCAATTTCTCAACCTTTGATTATGATGACAATTTGGGGATCACCGGAGTTAGTGCCGCAGGAAATAGAATGGGATCGCATAATTGGTTCACCAAAGTGAAAGATCTTGATGTTTTCTGTAATGACTCGTGCTTATTGGTGATTAATGACTATGGACTATACAGTTTCAAGCTTCTCAAATGGAGCTGTCTTGATGTGCAGAGCGACTTGAGCACTAAACGGCCAGTGCTCCACCACGAATCGATGATTTATATCTTCAATGGCATAGATGACTCTACAGAAGCCTCGATCCCGGAAATTAGCGAGACAACTAAAGAATTGACTAAAGGGTTCAATATTCTTGATATCCCGATATACCGGTACAATCTTCTCAAACCAATAAAGATTGTTTCAGTCTCGAAAAACGGTTTAAATTTGGCATTATACGGCGGGAATAACCATGACACCAGCAGGGGGGATATTTCCGACAATGCCTTTAATGATACCAATAACAATTTACTTGTTTATAGTTTTGATACCAACACCTGGCATCGGTTCATTGATAGTTATTATGACTCGCTCAATATCGGGTGCAATATTTTATGGTGGCAAAACGAATACATCTTTGTGGATAATTATAACCCTGACACGAACCACTACGAGATTTTGATGTTGAATGTTGGCAAAGTATTCAAATCTGTGGCGAAATCCCGATCACAAACCACAACCATGTGTATGAATAAACACGGACATTCCAGTGGTAGGGCTAAAGATCAGCTGGCGACCGACGATGGGAGAAATGATCCTGTGGGGGACGCTGGATCGGTGACGGAATTCAATTCCCAGTGTATTATTTGGCGGTACGAAATTGGGGCCACTCCGGTGAAGTATATCAATTTGGATAACTCTCTTGATGAATTGATCATCATGACCTCGGATATGAAGCTTGTGATTTTCAAACTTGACCAGCAAACCGTGAGCAAGACTAAGAGCTCCTCTGACGAGGGGGCAGCGGCGACGGAATCGACTACCGATTATAAAGTATACCGGAAACAAGTGTCGATTAATCTCATCGTCAAACTATCGCTCAAGAATTTACACATCGACGTCAATTCGCTTGGAAATTTCAATCTCATTAAGATCAGCCAATTTTCCAACGATTTGCTCATGCTCGTCAACGGTAATTTGTATCTCTTGAATCTCGTTAAGGATGAGTCTGGCGACCGTGCGGTATTCTCATACGAAATGTTTTTGGTGTACAACAACATTGAATTTGTCAACAAGATCAACAATGAATCGTTTTATTTCTTCAACGGGGATGATGTTTTGTATTTGGATGATTTGGAAATGCAGTATAACAAGAGCCATCTTGTCAGTGAGGTGACAGAAACCGGGAAATCTTGCAATATGTTTGCAAAAATCAATAAAACTCGATCATTGAAGATCTCGAACTTTGACGAGCAATTCTACCCGATTGTCATGAACTCGTCCAAGAACTACTACATCACCGGGCTCACGGTGGAAATTATGAGTATTCTGAGAAGAAGCCAAGATTTGCTGGGGGTGGAGCATGAAAAGATGTTGAAATTATTGACCACCAAGAAGTTTTTCTTGCATGATCTTATCAGTTTCGAATTGGATAAAGTCATTACTAACGAGACCGAGGGAGAAGTCCTGGAGGCCCAAGATGCCAAACTCGGGGAAATTTTCGAGAAGTACCACGATTGTGGGAATTTCGAATACAGTTTGGAAATGTTGTTGTACATGGTGACCACCAAGAATAATGAGAACGATTCGCATAGCAACACCGATTTCAAACTCCGGTTGCTCTTGGTGTTAATCAGGAAATTGAAATTGAATTACTTGAGCATCATTGCTAAATGTTTACGGAAGATCGAGGTGGAGTATTGGGATAGGGTCTTTGATCAGTTGAATTTATCATCGAAGCAGTTATTGCACGAGTGTATTCGGATCAAGGATTACAAAACGGCAGGATACTACTTGATCATTCTATTAAGTCACAAGACCAACAGCGGTGGTGGTGGGAGTACCAGCACAAGCAGCATTGAAGAGGAAGAGATCGACGAGAGTGATAAGCAAGAGATCATGAGTTTGTTGAAGATCATGGTGGAGAACTTCGACGACCCAAAGTATAATAAGAACAATGAGCTCTGGGACATGGCGATTGAATTGATTAGGTTTTTGAAAGTGCTAGATGGCAGAGGGGAGATCTTGCAGCAATCGATCACTTTTTTGAGTGCTTAAGGTGGGAAACATGTATACACCGAAGAATTTGATAATTCACAAGGAAAGGTTATCTATGTATGTGACAAATGTTTCACAGAATATACTATAGATGGTGAACAAAAAAAAAAATTGGTATATTTTAATAAATATTTTTATTATAAATTGTTAATTGGAAATTGTGAGTGACAAAAAAAATGTCAAGAGGAATCTGGATACCTATGATTTTCTTTTTTCCTTTCTCTTTGTTTCTCCAAGTTATATCTTTACCTTTCTCAGTAGATGGTGGGGGTTTGCCTAGTAATTTAAGAGAATAAACACTCGGATTAAAGTGATTTGCCTAATTGCAGTTGATGCATGTTGGGAAAAAACAGGCCGAGGGAAAATATAATTTACGCATTTTCGGGGCATTTTTCGGAGTTTTCGTTCATAACGAGGAGCCCCAAGGATTTCCTTTATGAGGGAAGAAAAAAAAAAAAAAAAAAAAAAAAAAGTGGGGGAACAATAGTATCAGTGCACCGGTCTAAAAATCAAGATCAAATCTGGGGCGAAATATACGTGTTCAAGAAAAAAGTAGTCCAACGTTTTGAAGATAAGAAAAGTCCAACGTTTCAAACAAGCGAAATATTTGTAAAACCCCAATTACGAGTAAAAAAACAAACAAACCATATAAACGTCCAAGATGAAGTTATGCACAAAAGATTGACTTATATTAGAAAGTATGATTATAATAGTAAAAAGGCTTTAGCTTAGAGAGGTAAATATTTCATGTGTATGATCCATTTAGGCGGCCAATTTGTCCAAAACAGCCTTGGTGAATTCTTCAGTGGTAGCAGACCCACCGATATCCTTGGTAGTGGACTTACCTTCAGCAATGACTTCGTAAACGGCAGCGGAGATTCTGTCAGCGTTTTCTTGCAACCCCAAGTGTCTCAACATCAAGGCAGAGGACAAGATCATGGCGGTTGGGTTGGCAACGTGCTTACCACTGATGTCCAAACCAACGTGTCTACAACCTGGTTCGAAAATAGCGTGTTCTCTACCAAAGTTGGCACCTGGAACCAAACCTGGACCACCAATCAAGGCAGCACCAATGTTCGACAAAATACTACCGTACAAGTTTGGAGTGACCAAGACGTCGAATTGTTGAGGTCTGGAAACAGCTTGCATGGAGGCGTTGTCGACAATGATGGTGTCAACGTCGATACCTTGGTATTCCTTACCAACGTCTTGGACAGTGGTTCTGAACAAACCATCACCCAACTTCATGATGTTGGCCTTGTGGACAGCAGTGACCTTCTTTCTGTCATTCTTCAAAGCAAAGTCGAAGGCAAACTTGGCGATTCTTTCAGACTTGTACTTGGTCATGATCTTCAATGATTCAACAACCCCTGGGACAGATTGGTGTTCCAAACCAGAGTACTCACCTTCGGTGTTTTCTCTGATCAAGGCAATGTCGATCCCGTCCATTCTGGTCTTGACCCCTGGAATGTTCTTGATCAAGGTCAAAGAGGCGTAAATGTCCAATTGTTTTCTCAAGGCAACGTTAAGGGAGTTCTTGCCAATGTCGTTTGGAGTGTGGAAAATACCTTTCAAACCAACCTTGTTTCTCTTCAAAGAGGCGACGGCGGCGTCAACAACGTCTTCACGTTCGCCACCCTTGATGACTTCCCAGTCGACTGGGACTCTTTCGGCCTTGAAGATGTCGACAACAGACTGGGTGATTTCTTCACCAACACCATCACCTGGGATCAAAGTGACATCGTATCTGCCACCGTATTTCTTTGGCAAAGAAGCTTCAGTGGCGAAGGTTCTGGCGATATTCTATTGAAAACAGGACAGTTAGTAATAAGAAATGAAGATGGTGGGCATACCAATATAATGATCAATTTGATGGTGCTAACTAAACAGAAACAAAATGGATCAGTACCGCTAATAACAAAAAATGAATCAAAGACCACTAATAATAAATGACTTCCATCACTGATCAATATTAACCCCAGTAAGCTTATCACTGATCCAAAATATACAAATATTGAAGTACCAAGTAACCTCATCTCTCTTGGGTCAACACCATCAAATCAAAAAAAAAAAAAAAAAAAAAAAAGATGGGTGGTATCGCTGCCCTATGCCAAACAACAAGGGAAACATACCTTTTGGACAACGTTTCTCAACATGGTTAACTCTAATTGCTGACTGTGGTAATGGTCGAAGGGAAAGGATGGTTGAGAGGAAGGTTGAAGGACGGTAAAAATTAAAAAACAAAATCTATTTTATTCATCGGAAAAACGTTCCTCTCTAATGGGCTTCGATGTTAATTCTCCCGCGTCGGAGGCGACACGGAAATGGGGGGGGGGGAAATTCTCGGGGCGCTCTGCCGTTATGCGTTATGTCACGTGAATGGTCACGGGGTATTTTTAGTGAAAGGATCCGGCGCCGTGGTACAGGGGTCCGTAAATAATAATCAGCATAGATAGATGGATGGAAGAAAAAAAAAAAGTACATAAAATATTAATATATATCACTGTTTCAAATCTTTCATAGGAATCGACTCTGCTGGCTCAGCAGTCTCATGCTCCTCTACCAATATCTCCCGAAGCTTCGCCTTCGACACTTTGGCAGTCTCATTGATGGTGTTGCTCACCACCAATTTCACCGGCCCCCACAAGTTCAATTGGTGGATGAAATACGCCGCCACCAAGAGGATCGCCAAGAAGGTGAAGTACAATGGGTTTCGAAGCACCGCCATAAACTCGTTCCAGCCAAGGATCACAATCACCACGTAGATCCAGTATGGGATAGATGAAATCGATTGGATGCTCGACCGCTTAGCATCAATGTAAAGAATGTCAATCTGTTTTTTAAACTTGCCGGAAACACTGTTTTGCTGGATATCCGATAAAATATGGGCAAATTCCAGTTGGTCAAAATCATCGTCGTCATCGTCATCATCTTCATCCATGGTAGAAATCTCAACGTCTGGTAAATCAGGAACGATTTCAATATTGTCACTGGTCTTTGCTAAAGAAAGAATTGGTAACAACGCCAATGCCGCGGATCTAGCGTTCTTGTACTGAATATCAATCTCCACTGAATTCTTCCACACCATTGGAATCCCTTCTTCATCGTACCTAAACTTATCCTCAAACTTATCCCTAAGAATCTTCACCACATTGTCCTCACTCAATTGATCGTGGATAATGGTTCCAAAAGATTTCCAACAGGTTTTCTTCAAGGCATAGTAGAATCTCTCGTTTCTTTGCGGAGTCAATCCAAGCTCAAAATCATACCCAGTGTCCCTTTTATATGGCGCCAATCCTTTAGTTACAAGTTCATTAAATACAAAGGAAATCTCATCCCAGGTCTTTTCAGTTGGAGAGTTTAATAAATAGCTAACTTTCTGCTTGAGTTCACTATTGAACTTTTTCGCCATTTTCCCGCTCAACGACTTGATTTCTCTTGATCTTTGAGACTCCACTTGCTCTTGTAACGATTTTTCCAATTCTTCTAGTTCAATATCATACTTGAAACTTGGGTCGTTCTTAATCACGTTGGAATTAAAGTATTTTAAGGCATCAGCACTGGCAGTCTCCATAATTTCGTTGAATGGCGATTTTTTCAGTTTCAATTCGACAGTTTTATCATTGAACAATTGAAGCGCGAATTTCTTAATATTGCTCAAATAAGTCTTATAAATCTGTCCGAGTTGACTATCGATTTTTTCCACCAACTGTTTTCTTCTGTCAATGTACACACTCTTGGTATATCTTGAAGCCAAATTATCATAGTTTTCAAGTGGTTCCTTCTTCAATGTAGCGAAAACTTCCAGAATCTCCCCGTATATCTTCAAATTCTTACCGTCGAAATTTGGGAATTGACCCTTGAAATTGGTATCAAAGATTTCCATCGACGTGGTAATAATTTCATCACATCTGAATCTGGACACCAACACTTGTTGGGTTGGCAAGTCCAATTCCTTGTTTTGGACAATCTGGTCCCAAATGTTTTCAGAGTACACCGTCCACCCATCGAATGGCACTTCTTTATGGTACTGTGGTTTGAAGTATTTTTCCCCGCCGTTCAAATCATCACCAAATCTCCCCACGTCACTGACAAATTCCTCCGGTTTCAAAATCTTGTGCGACAAAGAGGTGAACCCCAAGTCGAAATAGTCCAGCAATTTCGCATTGGCGAGTTCTTTTGGTTTGTTCAAACTACTCCAGATCTTGGTGATGTCCTCAGTTAACACCTGGCTCAAACTGTCCAATGGCGTGGTCCCAACATGATCTCTAATGACAAACAATAAAAGACATTTCTTTGGGTTACTATGAGCAAACAATGATAAATTTACCTCGAATACCGTCTTCAATAACCCCATGTTGGCACCTTGGTACAACCCCACTTGGTGTTCCCAAATATTGACAATCAAGATTTCTGAGGTCGACAACGCAAATAGCGCGGCCTTTCTTTCGAAATCTTGGTCCTCACCACGTTCTCTCCCATCAGTACCTTCGACGTCCATGACAAGGATGTTATTGCGGTTGTTGTTTGCGGTAGGAATCGTTTGTGGATCATTGACAATATGTTCACTTTTTGAGGCAATCTGTGAGGCATACGCTAACCAGATCCCCTTGGTGGTTTGTTGTCGTTTGGATTCGTTCATCACGTCGAACTTGGTGCCGAAAAGGGCGTTAAGAAGGGTGGATTTCCCTGTAGATTGGGAACCAAACACTGAGATGATGTGGTAGTTGAGGCCAATGTCATTTGTGGTGATGCCATTGACGTACGATAGGATGTTTTTGTTGAAGCGCTGGTCTTCATTGACAATCTGGATTGCCTGTGAGGGTTGATTAACCGACATGATAGTGGATGAGAATAATGATAATACCTTAACAATCGGATGGTGGTGGTGATAGTGTCAACCAACAATTGTTGGAGATAATTGGCAATTTTGTTGTACTCGTCCTCACGTGGCCAAAATTGCCTAGAAAAAAAAAAAAGTCTCATCTCATCTCAGATAGGAAGGCCGTCAAGGCACCCTGGAAAATCAATCATAATCGCAATAATCACAATTAATTCTCACCATGTCCTTTGATGACAACCCTCGCAAGAAACAAAAGATCCGCCAGGAGGAAATAGAAGAGCCAACGATTCCAAAAATGCCGTTTCCGTTGCCCATAAATTGGTCGCTTTTGAAAGTTGACCGGAAAATCGAACCGTATTATTACTCGATGTCCTATAGGGATGATTTCCTAGGTTACGAGTTCTATTTGACGGATTTCGTCAACGTGTGGTGCGAGACCGCCCACTATGACGATGTCATCAAAATCGGGGCTGCTAGAGACTTTATCTTATCTGGGCCACAGCACGTCCAAGAACTTTTGGGATTGTTGGATAACTGCTTATTCCAACAATACAACACCACCGACGAGAAAAAGCAGCTTTATAAGCTGGAACTCATCTTGCAAAAAAACAACAAGCACCAAGACCCTTGCGATGACCTTTATTTAACGCTTGTGGCCAACGGAGGTGATTTCAAGTGGGATTTCAACGTTGAAAGATTGTCTCGGTCTGTGGGGTCCAATTTGCTCAAATACTTGAATTTCAGTTTGTTTAATATTTCCCACCGGCTTGATCTTCAACTCAGTGATTTGAAGCAGGTTATTCATGGAAAGGACCGGGTCATTGAAAATTTAAAGGATATCATTAGTAAATTGCACGGCGACGACGATGTGTTAAAGTACACGAGAAGGGAGAACGCCGAACGCTCCAAAGCATTGACGAAGTTTGATTATGGATCATGGGCCAAACAATGGGACCTTGCGAAAAACGAAGGGGAATTGAACATGTATCATAACAATATCTGGTCGGTGATCAACACCGTGAGCATGAACCGTTACCTTTGGCAGTACTCCAACCATTATTATGATTCGTTAGTCACCGACGGGACTTTACCGTTGGCCGAGGAAAGTGATGACAAGAATGGCGCTGTCCAACACCAAGAACCAGCAAATGGCACCACTGGAACCGGTAGCGCTCTGGCAGATTTTGTAGAATCGACATCAGAAAATAACGATGGGTCGTTTAAAAAAGAGACCGTCGCTGGTGATTACAAGAAGAGAAGAATCACCACTAATATGGTGATGGAAAGTGCCAACCTGGACGGCAGAGAAAACATGGAGCACTTGACCCAGTCATTCTCAGAAAATGTCCATGTGAAGAATGATGGTGATGAGAGTTTCTCAAGGGTGATGAAGTCCCCTGCGTCTCCAAGACTAAAGCAAATGAAGCAAAAGAATCTTGACATTCCCGACATTAATGCATCAAAAGTTCCAAAGTTGAATCTGGAGGTCACCGATGTTGATGAATCGGATTATGATAACGATTTTGGTCCCCCAAAGACCGAAACCACTACTGCTGAGCCATATGTGTCTCCAGTCAAACAGGAAAATCCACCATCATCTCAGTCTCGTTATGGTTCACAAACTGGAAGTCAATCTACATCACAATCTCAAACATCCCCGTCAAAGAAGCTTGGGAAGCACCGGATGTTGAATTCCAGAAAAAGATGTCGTTCTACCAAAGGCCCGAAAAATCCCATCAAGGCGCCAAGGCGTTTTTGAAGGAATCTATTGGGAAGTGGGGGGCTAGAATTTGAAAAGTTTTGTAAATTATTGTTGTATATTATCTTATTTTTGTATAGTTATTGTTATTGTTTTTGTTTATCATTATTAGCATTATCATTTCCATCATTATGACCATCATTATGACCATCATTATGACCATCGTTACTACATTCATCATTTTCACTACCATTTTTGTCACCATTTTTGTCATCACTTTTATTATCATTTTTGTCACCACTTTTATTACCATTTTTATTATCATTTTCCTCTATCATTTTCATTATTCTTGCTTTTTTTTTTTTTCTTGATACCCATAAATTCTGGCATTTAGCCAAAACCCACTCTTTTCATTGCATTGATCCATCGATTCATTTATTAGTCCTAGCACTTTTCCCACCTTTTTTTTTTTTTTTAGTTTTTTTGCATTTTGTATAGTAATCTTTGTATATTATCAATATCATTCTATAGCTATATATTTTTTTTCTTATTATGGCAATGTTATTGTATGATGATCTGTTACTATCAATGTGACATTGTCGATACTTTTGAAGTCTGATTTCAATGGGTGTCGTCGATCAGGCATTTAGGTATACACAAAGACTGTTCATTGGGAAACCAGTTCAAAGCAAACTCATTAGATATTAAAGAGACAAAGTTAGGGAGCTACAAAGATTATATATAGAAAAGAATATAGATAAAAAGATTATGCATCAATTCAGATTACGGACCAATTAAGGCTATTGGCCGCCATATCAACACCATAGGCACGCCAAGCCAACAGGTAAACAAGATTATAGTTGCCCAAGGTGTAAAACAGTTAATGATGATTAGGGCAAAGAAATTCCCAGGGGAAGAGGGTTCTAGATGATATATAATTCCAACATTTGCTGGTCTGTGTCTTTACATCACTGTGCAGGCACATCCATGTCTCAGCATTTAGAATAAGAATCTGTCACTGGATTGGATTAACGTAAGCTTGCTGTAGTCGCGGTTGGGGGGGCTGCAGGACAACTTTGGAGAGATCTCGGTCCGCTTATATCCTTGTAGTTATTGTTTGATTATCCTCTCCTCCGTTGAAGCCTACGTTTATTAGTATCAGGATCACTATGTGTATATCGGTATCGGAGTTCCCGGCCTCCTATCCGGTCATACTGCGGTACTGCCCGTAGGCTGGAATTCTGTCAGGACTTATACATAGGTGCTGACAAATATCCACAGTTTTTAGTGTTCGGATCAGACAATATGATGTCACGGTGTTCAGTATCGGTGAATTTTTCGTATAAATAATAAGTATATCTATAAATATGTTTTTCTTTTTCTCTTTCTTTGGTTTATTTCATCTAGTAAGCAACATTCTACAAACTTACGCACACTACACAATTACACCCTATCAAATCAATACTCACTGCTCACTAGTAACTCAATTAAAATAACTAACTATGGGAATTGCTGAAAAACTCTTCACTTTGGAAGGAAAAATCGTCTTAATCACCGGGGTCACCAACGGGATTGGTTTCTCTATGGCAGAGGCCCTTGCGGAATTCAAGGCCAAGCAAATCATTTTTGTTCACAGACCGGCTACCGACCCTAGCAAACTCATTGCTGCGTTGAACAACGCTGCCCAGGAAAACCATCACCACGATCTTGTGGTTTCCACCATTGCCCAAGACTTGTCGACTTTGAAAATATCCGAAATCGAGTCCAAGATCTTCAACAGGGCCCTAGAGTTGTCGGAAACCGGCAAGATCGATATCTTGATCAACAACGCTGGGATCAGTCGGATCCACCACTTTGAAGACTATCCAGACTCGGACTTCGACGAGGTGTTGCACGTCAACTTGAAAGTGCCTACCAAGTTGACCCAGTTGGTGGGGGCCCACATGATTGACAACAACATCAGGGGGAAAATTGTCTGCACCTGCTCGTTGTACTCTTTTGAAGGTGGCTACGATTGTTCGGCGTACACCGTTTCCAAAGGAGGTATTCACTCGCTTGTCCAGGCCGTCAATAACGAATGGGCCTCCAAGGGGATCTGTATCAATGGGTTGGTGCCAGGGGTGATCAAGACTAACATGACCTCGAGAATCCACGAAGATCCCCAAAGAAACTCCAAGATGGAAGAACGGATTCCTGCTGGTTATTTGGGAGTCCCAGACGATTTCAAAGGTGCCATCATTTTCTTGGTGTCTAATGCGTCCAATTATGTTACTGGTACCACTGTTACCGTGGATGGTGGTTACAGATCGTGGTGAGATATATAAAAATGTATAGATAATAAACATGTATACGATGTAACTATGGACTTATATAACGTCATAGATTGTAATGGCAGGGCCGGTGTCAAATAGTGTTACCCTGTCCCGTACCCTACAGCCGCAAATAAAAGGAGCAGCAGCTCATCTCATCCTTCGCTTCATCCCGTATCACTAACTGACAGCGGCGATTTCCTCTATTCTATTATCCACGTTGTTTCGTTCACTTTCTAAAACTATCCATACCAAATTTATCCATTCCAAGAGCATTCCTGGTAACATGAGCGACTCTAAAAGTTACATTGTATGTGGTTTCTTTGTTATCTGAGATCTTATCTTATCTTTGAAAGCAACGTTGGCCATCACGTTGATTCAAAAACACCAGATTCCTTGGTTCACAGAACCTGAATTGAGGTTTCATTATTCTTATTCTTCTTATTCTTCTTACTCTTATCTTGTTTGTTACTAACCCAGTCAATCTAGATTTCCTTGCGTGACACCATCCCCGATGACAAGCTTGCCGCGGTCAAGGACGAAGTCAAGAAAATGGGCGGGGTCATTACCACCGAATTCGAGCTCATCAAGGCGTTTACCGTCAAGTTGCCAGCAATCCATACCGCTGCCATCAGCAAATTCCCAGACGTTGTTGCCGTTGAAGAGGACTCAGAGGTTCACATTAACTGATTGATGATTTGGTGTGTGGTTATCTGGTGTATTTCCCAGGGACAATGAAAGTCCTATATATATATGGTTATATAATATTGATCTAAAAGTTGGTTCTCCAATAGAGAAGATATAATACTGATAAGATGTAAGGGGGGTACAGATACACAAAACCTCGGTACAAAAGGACTGCTAATCTATAATGTATCCATTTATTGAGTATTGAAAATGAGCAAATTGGTAAAAGAAAAAAAAAAAAAAAAAGATGACAGATATAAAACATTCTATTTATTTTGTCTAATAGCTATCTAAAAAAATGAGAAGTCGGGAAAGGCATCATCAACGTCAGCAGTGCCTTTTTGAACAGCAGGGTTTTCACTTAAAAGATCAATCCATTTCTTAATGTTTGGAACACTGTC